>JAKSZP010013515.1:0-89489 GCA_022478985.1 Massospora cicadina
CTACTCTGTGATAATGGCAAGAATTTTACCTCCAGAGTAGTCAAAATCCTAGCTACCTCCATGAGAGCACAACAACTTTTTTCAGCTCCATACAATCCATTTACCAATGGGGCAGTGGAAAGAGCCAATGGAAATTTAGTTTCCATCCTACGCAAAATGGCCTCTTCCAATCCACTTCACTGGGATCAATTCTTACCCAGTGCCCTTATGGCCTACCAGATTAGTTATCAATGGATTCTGAAAATGTCCCCTTTCTGAGCTTCGTAAGGCAGGGAGCCAGGCATACCTGCTCTTCTGGCTAAGGATGTCTTCTCTAAAGCTGAGGAGCCTAAGAAAGCCATGCGAATGTTAGATAACCAAATTATTCAACTCCAAGCTGAAGCTATGACCAACTTAGCAAAAACAGTTATAAAGAAGGGCAGGCAGCCAATGAGCTCCACAACCCTCTTCCTACATTTCAAGTGGCTGATAAGGTGTTATACTACCATAACTGCATCACCCTAAGAAGCGGTAAGCTTGGTTCAATTTTGGAGGAACCTTTCTCCATCAGCTACAAAAGAGGCAATGAATACTACATCAAATCATTAGCCACGGGAGTTACCATAAATTGGGTACATGGCCATTTCCTATGATCCTACACTCCTCCCAACATTCTTGAGTAAGGCAACGTCAGACATTCTCCTTCCTGACTTTTGGAAAAGAATGTTGGAGTCCAATCTTTGAATAAAATGTGGTTAATAATGATATGAATACCAATGGCAAAAAGACCTTGGCAGATTCTCGGTGGAATCCTATCTATTGGGAAAATATAATTTAACCCAAAATCGGCGTAATAAGGTAAGAACTAATAATAGGATTGCTCCAACTTCTCAGCTGAATTCGAGGTGTTAAATATTGCACAGATCTGAACCTCCTTGAGGTGAAAAGATTTTACCTGTCAATGATTGGGTGCAAATTAACAAATCATTACCACTCAGATCTAAACCCCCCCCTGAGGTGAGAAGATTTTACCCATCGTTGATTGGATATAACTTATCAAATCATTACCACACAGGCTAGTTTTGCCACAAAACATTTATCTTCAATCTGATAGGCCGAAAGCCTATATTTCCCAATTTGGATGTCTCAGCTTTATAATACTTTAGCCCCAAATTTCCCATGGCCCCAAGGATCGGAATTAGTTTAAATATGATATACTAGTACTGAGAAAAGGGCCTTTTCCTGGTTTGCCCCACATAAACAATGGAAAACATAAAAAACTTTAACAAAAAGTAAAAACTTAGTTTTCTTAAGAGTTTATTCTTAATTTTAAATAATCCATTGTGGGATTGAGCGGCACATAGCACCAGCGAGCATAACCTTTGCTGGATTCTGACAGCGACTATGTATGTGGTTTATGACTGTGCCATGAACAACCTCTATGATTGAGTGTTCATTGCCCCGTCTATATATGACTTGATAAGGCCCTGGCTAGTTGGTGCCCAGTTTGTGATCACAATCTCCAGGCTGGTGATGGTAGAATTGGAAGAGGTCACCTGGTTGGAAGATGTTTAAGGGATCATAATTATCATTAAATTAAGCAGTTTCTCTACCAGTTGTGGCAAACAGTTTTTGGCAGCCAGGGCCTAAAGCCTTTATGATTTCATTTGCAATACTTTTCATGGAGACTTCAGGCGCTTCAGTAGAAGCTTGATCAAGCATTGCTTGGACTTTGGAAAATAGATGGGGATTTTTGCCATATAGCGCTTGGAGTGGTGACATCTTAGTAATTTAATGGTAACTAATCTGATAGGCCAGAATTGCACTAGGTAAATATTGAGGTTAATGAAGGGGTTCAGTCATAGCCATTTTCAGAAGGGTTGCAGTTAGAGTACCGCTTACCCGCTCTACCATTCCATTGGTTGCAAAATGGTAGGGGGTGGATTATACCTGTGAGGTTCCCTTCAGGTCAGCTAAATTTTTTACCAGCGTTGGGCGGAAATTTTACACATTATCAGAAAGAATGTCATTAGGGCACCCATGCTGGGTGATAATCCTATTATTTAAAAATGTGGCAGTAGCCTTTGCCAAAGCGGTGGGGAGTGGTACGTCTTCAATCCACTTAGTTAGATGGTCCACTAGTAGGAGTAACTGATGTCCATTGGAGGCTTGAGGATGAGGTCCCACAACATCAATGCTTATAGTATGAAATGGTTCACAGGTGTACCACTGGATGTTGAGAGCAGGGATTAAGTCCGCCTTGGCTTTTACATACCAGACAGGACACCAGTAAATCCTTTATAGAAACAAGCATTCCCTACCAATAACTTTGAGTTTTAAGCCACTGGTAGTTTTCAAAATTCCCCATGGCTGACTTGACAATATACCTCTAATATGACATCAGTTTGAGCCGTTGGTCTTACATAAGGCACCCTCAGTTTAGACACAAGTTTGCACAATTGACAGCTCTTGATTTAGAGATTTATCTATCATTCCTCTAATTCCTTTTGGGGGTCAAGTATTCATCCCTCCATAACTGTGGTTGGATTAGGTGGTCTAAGAGTCAATCCTCTTCAGGTTCAGTTATAATTAAGATGGGAAGCTGTTAGGCAATCCAATTTTTGATGGATTGGCCTTGATCAGTGGATATTAGAAAAGTTGTAATTATGAATTTTTAATGCCCACCAGGTTAATCTCCCATCAGGTCCTTCATTTGCTGTAACCAACGTAATTAATCATGATTAATTAAGATGGTAAAATGCTTCTCATATAGAAAGGGTTGGAAATTCTTAATAGCCAATAGGACCGCCAAGCATTTGCGTTCTGTAATGCTATAATTACGTTCAGCTTTAGATAAGGTCTTTCTGTAGTAGCAATGAGATGGTCCACTAAATTCTCATCAGGCTGAGACAGTATGCTCCAATGGCAGTATCGCTAGCATCAGTAAAGAGGAGGAAGGGTTTATTAAGCTTTCATGAATGAGTACTGGATAATGGGAGAGAGAGACGCGTAGCAGGTCAGGGGCTGCTGTTGTTCTTCTTTTCCCAAAGAAAGTTACTCCTTTCTTCATTAGATATACCATAGGCTTGGAGGTGTATGCAAAATGAGGTATAAATTGGTGATAATAGCTCGCCATTCCCAGGAAAACTTGTACATCTCGTAGGAATTTAAATTTTCATCTTAGCAATAGCCAAGACCTTATCATCCATTGAGGATATTCCAGCTTTATTGACCTTATGACCCAAAAAATCCATTTCATTTGGGAAGAAAGAGAATTTCGATTGATTTAGTTTAAATAACAATTGCATAACCGCTGAAAGACTTGCCTGAGGTGATCTAGATGTTCAGTAAGGTTCTTGAAAAAAACGGTAAAATCATCAAGATAAACTAGTACGCAAGAGCTTTTTATAATTGCCTAGTAGTCCATCCATAGCGCGTTGGAAGGTAGCAGGGGCATTACACAACCCCAGAGGCGTTTGTTTGGGCTCAAATAATCCTTCATTTGTGATTAGAGCGCATTTTTCCCAGTCTCCTGGTGACAAATCTACTTGCCATTATCCACTGGCGAGATCCATAGCTGAGAAATAGTGGGGCCCCAACATTAAGCGTAAAGAGTTGTCTATATGCAGAAGGGGGGACTATCTTTGTGAGTATTAGAGTTGAGTTGGCAATAATCCAAAACAACCTGGTGACCATCATCCTTTTTTCCAAAATAATAAGGGTGGGGAAGTCCATGGATTTTTGGAAGGCACAAGTAACTGGCCTCCAACAGTTGCTGTAACTCTAAGGCCACTTGATCTTCCTCAGCTATAGATTTTCAATATGGTTGGGATTTAAAGTAAGGGTGATCCTCAGTTTTGATTTGATGAATTACCCTGGACATTTTCCCATAGTCACTTGGTCCTGAGGAAAAAATATCACCATACTCCTTGAGGAGGTCTTTGACATCCTAAAGTTTGTTCATGGTAAGATTATCTCAAATTTTACTGTCAACCAAAGCTATGGTGGTTGGGGAATCAATTATATAATCATTTAATGAGCCAAAACAATTTACATCGGCAATACTCTTAATGGGACATATTTTTACATAAGCAATAAGGGCATGCTGAGGGACCTGGAGAGTCTTAGTGGTTAAATTTCCTAATAGAGTAGAGATAGATTTTCCGTAGGCAGGATCCAAATCCCTAGGCAAGTCAACACTTCCTTTATGGAAGGAATTTGGTTGTTCATTAAGCTCCAAAATTTGATTAGGATGGGTAAGAATATGATCCCATATCTACAATAAATTGTGAGCCTGAGGGTATTTTAATAGAATGAGGGGTATATAGAGGGATCTCCTCTTTGGCATCCACAGCGTCCAGGGGTAACTTAGTTTTTTCCAAAGACTTAATACTCATTTTTGAAAATAAAGGGTGAGTATTTGAGGAAGCATGTCCGTTTTTAGGGGCTACTTTATTTTTGAAAGGTAGTTTAAATATTAATGAAATCCAATACCCTAGTAGGGATAGGTATTTTTCCTTGTGGTTAATGATGCAGTTAAACTCCCGCATCAGTTGAACCCCAATACGCAACTCATAGTTATCATTTTCTAGTGCAATAGTGTGGGCAGTAATTAATAGCTTCCCAAGATGAAGGGGTAAAGCATAATAGGCTCCAATCGCCTTAGTAGACTGACTACCTGCCGTCCCATATTCATCTTTGTGAATCAAGTTTTGAGCCATTTTTATCTTTTGGATAAGCCTGGAGGAAATAACATTAACCATAGAACCAGTGTTATTTATCACCAGGACTTTAACCTTATAGACTACTACATCAACTCGAACCACCAATGATTCAAATTGAGAGTTAATAGCTAATAGGCTGTCATTAGGGATTTGCAATGAAAAAAGCGGAGGATTCTGCTATGGCCAAGCTTGGGGTTGTTAAATACGTTTAAAAGTTTTATATGCAAGGCTTGGCTTTCTATAGAAGAGCTGAATACCAAAATTTGTTTGGGTAACTGACCAACATAAAAGTAAGAAAGCTGGAGATTTTTATTCAATTGAATAGGCAGAGGGACTTCAACTTCTGAAGAGCTAACACAAAACAACCAGAAGTACGGGGATACAGCTGATACTAGAACAAGGGTCTTGAGGCACTAGTTTTCCGTCAGCATAGGGACCATCTTGCCAAATACTGACTGTTCTTTTGCCAACTTATGTCGAAGGATGTATTAGTCAGCTACATTGTGGTTGTTTTTCTTCAATGAGTGCAGTATAATTCAGGTGTTAGCGAATCAAGGGGTGTAACGGCCAATACTTGGGACTGGGGCTTATTGGTGTTAAAATGAGGTGGCCCAACGGGTTTATGTAGTTTGACTGGAATTTCAAATATAGCCACTTTATTATGGAGGAGGGACGTTAAGTTAGACTTTACAGCTTTAAGGTAAAGTAAGATATTAGGCATATTTTAAAAGCTTACAATGCAGTGGTGATGGCATTATCTAATGTAAGAGAATTCCCTGCAACCAGAGGTTGTGCTTTGAGGTTAAAAGCGGTGGGCGAATTTGCTGATAGTTTCACCTCAATTAAGGCTGATACCCATAACGGTCTGTTTTAGTTGGTTAAGGTTAAGTCGCTCCAAAATTACTGAAGCAAGGCAGCCTTGGCATCAGTCCCAGTACGGAAATGCATCAGATGGGGCCCATAGTGTCTTGAGCCATGCTACTAAGACAGTATTTAGGTTTTTGAATTTGCTGGGTGTCAGTGGCTTCTTCCATAGCATTTTTATAACAAAATAAGAAAGAGAAGATGTCCCCTTCGCCTGGGACATACTTCTCTTTGGATGATAATCTAAATGTGCCACTGGGGTTTAAAGGCTGAACATTGTGCACTGACATTGTGGAAATGTTTTTACATAAAGAGGAACTAGTATTACTGGAAGTATCATAAGGTTGGAGGGCGTCCACTTTAGTTTCTAAGTTGTTAATATTTACAACTATTATCTATACCTAATCTTGGGCAGCACAAAGGGCTGACTTGGTGGTAACAAGAGATAATAACTGCCAAATTTTGCTTTTGAGCTTGGTAGTTGCATCTCAAAATTTGAGTTAATGTTGTTCAAGGAAAAGAATTTGTTGCTCCAATCCATGCATCAGGGCAAGTAATCTATTCAAGAGTTTAAGGCGTTCTTAATTTAAAAAGAGATTGGATGTCATATTGGTATTGTTCATTCTATTTTTCAATGTGAACTTGGGGTATCCCTGGCAGGGAGAACCAGTTTTGTCAGGACTACGGCTGTAATACCTTGTATCCCTCAATATTTTTAGGCAAGGGGACCCAAAGTTTAAAAATGTTGGATTGCCTGTTTTTCTTCTCTTGGTCGAGAAGTCTTTTTCCAGATACTGCATCTGGAGAGGTAACTCCTAATAAATATATTAATTTTTGCTTAAGTTGCAAAAAGGAGAAAAAGCATAAAGTTTATTAGCTTAATACCAGCTATATAAGGGTAATCATGGAGGTGCCTTGGGGAAAATCAAAACAATACAAGCATAGTTTCAAAATAAATAAATCAGGGATTTGGTGGCAGACCAATTATCTCAGTTGAATTGCTTGTGATCATCTCATGACTCAGGTTTGAACCTGAGGTTGGGTAGCTCCGAGGGAGCATGATTTGACCATGTCATTCAGGGCTGATCTTTAACTTTGATAATCGTTGACTTTCACCAGGGATTATCCCTGACAGAAGTTTGTGCTTTTTAATCAGATCAGGATCAATTTCCATCATCTGACGCATCCAAATCTGCCATTTGGGTAGGAAGCCTGACACTGATAATTAGACGCCACAAACTCTACAAGAAAAAGACAGAGTATATAAGGGGGATCAAGCCCTGAAAACTCAAGCTCTTGTTCCTGTGACAAAAACTTGGTGCGCTGTGGAAACCAGGTAAGCCAAGGTAAGGGAAGTCCTAAGGCCACCAGAGAAACCCACATGAGAGTGGGTATTGAGAGGGCAAGAGAATATTAACAGGTTTATAAAACATGTGAGCTTGACCTTTAAGGTTGCCCTTCTGGGGGAGCACCTCCCACACTATTCTTTAGGTCCATAAAAGCTTAAAGAATAGTTTGGAAGGGGTACAGTTCAGCGACAAGCCCCGCTTCAAATTCAAAATCCCCAAACCATTTTGACTTGGATTCAGAAATCTAAATCTTGAGTCAAAGTGTAATGATCAGTTCAATCTAACCGTTACACCCAATACTTAATCAAGTTCATCCATCCTAACTACAAAAACTCACAAATGAACATTGCCCACCATCATGTGGCCATCACTGAGTCAGTCACTTTTCTGTGCAACTCTAGCCAAGTGTCCCAACTATTGAATGAGCGATTATAAGCTAACTTTGGTGAGGTCCGCTCTAGCCTGGAGGCATATTATACTCTAGCCACTTGGGCTAATGATTGAGTAGTGTCATTAGCACAAGGGCTAAACAATAGATTGCACCCTGTCTTTAAGACTTTCTTGGAGAAAAGAGGAATCACTGAAGCTTGGGTCGACAGCGTGACCCAAACCTCTATGAGTGCTTCAGAATCCTTTAGAATTATTCACAAAGGCCAAGAGGAGCAACTAAACAATAAAAGTAAAATATGTAATTAGTATTAACAACTGAGCGCTCAAATTTCCCAGATAGACGATGGTTTCACGGAGAAAATTAATTACTGGAGCAATAAGGTTTAAGGCCTCAGATCTAGAATAATAATCTGATGACTCCATTCTATAACTATATCGCCAGATCAATAATTTCAATGAGGTTGTTACTCCATTAACGAGTCAAACAAAACTCTCCATGGGGAGTTGAACAATTGCAGAAAACTAATCAAGAAAAAGGATCAAGTGATTTCTGTTCTTTAATTACTAACTTTCAACATAAAAAAAGAAATCATGAAATTAAATCTTAATTGAACCAATATTAACCGGTAAATTTAAATCTAATCATCAAATCAATCTATGAACAATAGTTTCTGCCGGTGCACCATGAATTATTTGACTTGTAACAATTCTGAATACTACAACAATGAAGCTTCAGAAGTAGCTAATGAAGCTGATGTTAGGACGAGTTGACAGATGTCTAGCAATATGGTTGCTTTGGCCAACCCAAATTTCTCTAACCATGGTACAACGCCTCAGAACCAGGAGACACCCAGTTCAGGCCAGTAAAGAAGCAATAGCAATCACCATGAGTTGGATAATGATAATTACAAACCTTTGAATCTGCCTGATTTTGATAAAATGAAATTGTGGTCTTTTTGTTAAATTATTTTATAATGGACATGTACGGGGACAGTGATCACAGCAAAGCAGCTACTTTTATCAACTTCTTGGATAATTTTGAGTAACAAATAAATATGCTACACTTGGACGTAAACTCTACCTATACTGAAATCAAAGGGGCGTACTATACAAATTTGGAGTTCTGGAAAGAATGTTGACCAGAAAATCCATATTTTAATAATATTGGCTTTAAGAAAGATTAAATTATTGGTGAATATGTGGATCAATTCTATTGCGAAGCACAAGTTCTCCTAGGCGTGATTGCTATGATTGATTTTGATGCCAAGATTGCTTTTCAACATGCAGTGCAACCCTACCAAAATTTGACAAACACTTAATATCTACCTTCGTTCAGAACCCTGAAATTTATAAGTTGGTTGATCATTTATGAAGATGCTTACAAAACTGTCCCCCAATAATAGATACAGATCAGGACCTGCAGCACCTGCAGCAAACCCTTCAAAAATAAGAAGTTTATCAGCAATCCGCCTGTTAAAAGTAAGCAAACCAAAATCATGAAGGCACTACACCCATTAAATTGAAATCACTTCTACTTTTGCAGCCATAAAGGGCATATGCCTTTAGATGCCGCCAACATAGCATCAATGCAATACTCCTGTATAAATCTCAGAAAAAGGGAAAAGAGCAAGTACAATAGAAGTGGGATGCTCTTTTGTGCCATAAAAACCAGTTCCACCTGATAAAAGAGAGAATGTTAAACAACTGGTTAAGACCTTAATCAAGTTAAAGTCTGAGGCTTATCAGAACGTGATTAGCCAAAAAACAAGTCAGAAGAGTTATGATGGCTCTACCCAAGTTGCTTTGACCAAGTTCCAGAAAGGATCCTTCGTAGTATACTGTGACACTCATACTGCAGGCCGTTCACACAAGTTAGCCTCGCTTTAAAAAGGTCCTTTCATTGTATCTAAAAGTCTTCTGAAACTGTATACACCATCAAGGATCAAGGCAGTTGGGCTGTGAATCAAGTTCATGCTAAATCCTTTAATTTATACCATAAGGAATAAAAAAGAAAAAAAAGGAAATAAAATTTAAGAAAAAATAAAAATTAGTAAAAAACAATAAGAATTATAAGCATGAAAAACATTACCAATTAAGAAATAAGCAATTTTAGGTTTATACCTTGGAAGCTTCGTTGCCATCAGAGCTGGATGCCCTTTTTTCAGGAGGGGGAGAAGAGTGTGATTGCACTGGTGTAGCCTGAAGAAGAGTGATTTCTGGAGAAATGAAATTTATGTACAAGCTTTAACTGTTGAGACACTGTCAAAGATGAGCTAAACCTAAATAGACTTGGCACCATGTGCGTTGATCTGGCCAACTAAGGAAGGGCCATCAAATCAGGTGAAGTGACCATTGGAATGAACTTTGAAACAGGCAAGAGAGGTTACACTCAGGGAGAAAGCTGCAAAAAGGAAGATACAATTGGCGAGAAGTCTTTTAGACAAAGATAAACTGAAGGAAGAAAAATTTTTGCATAGAAAATTTGCTAGTAAGCTTCATCTAACACTCTGCGCATGTCAGGAACATTCTTTATGGGAAAAATGTGCTGGTGGGATGAAAACACAAGTGCCAAGTAGAGCCATCTGGGGAATATATCTTTTTGGGAATCTTTTTTGACAGGCTTTTGCAAAGAGCGTGGTAGATCAAAAGGATATGACGCTCTCTCAAAGCATGATTCTTGAGGCCCAAGGGAATGTGTAAGTTAGTGTAAACTGTTGTTGGAGCACACCAGGTCCTAGTGACTGAGTGAGCAAAGTGCAGAGCTTGGTTGGCCTCAAACAGATCAAATGGATAAATACTGGGTTCAGGAGCAAGTGCGGAAACCATTTAGGCTCTTAGATTTTATATATTGAGTTGATAGAATACCCCAAACTAGCTACACAGCCCGCGTGAAGGGAAGAAATAAGGCTATATGAAGGGAAGACTTGAAACAGTGAAAAAGGAAGTCAGGGAGAAGATCACTATCTGACAAGAATTGATGCCAAATTAAAGTAACTTTTTTAGTGAGGCCGTTGGGCCTTGAAGATTTAATTTGGCAGTCAAAGCTGGATCATGCTTGATCAATTGAAAAGTTAGCTAGAAGTAACTTATAGCCATTGGGACTGAGTTGGGTTCACTGAGTTCCACTTTAATTGTGACTATTCTGGAAGATGAACCTTTAATAACTGTCAATGCATAACTGGTTGAACTGTCTGAGAAAGTGAAGGCAGAGCAAATGAATTGACCATAGCGCCACATGGAAGAACAATGCCTTTGGAATACATGTCTGTCCTGTGCAGAAAGGCTACTGAGGTAGAGATCATACTTTGAGTATTGCAAAAAATTGTACATTTTGATAAAGAAGGAAAGATACCCTCCACTTATATCTAGTCAAGGTGAGGAAGTGTTGAATATTTGACAGGACCTGAATCGTCAGGCAGATTCGATATAATCAATAAAAATATTAGCTTACGTCTAATTTATTATGTATTATGTCAAACATGTCAGAATCTAAGGACTGAAGCTTTTCTAAGTATAAATGAAACTTAGGATTTTCAGCCTAGCAGTTTCACTTAATTGTATTTGACTCAATGTCCCAATAACGGGGGCTTTTTTGGTTATGTTGAAATAAGTTTTTATAGTTGATTGAGCTGTGAACAAATGAATTATCAATTAGTGTCTGAACTGCCTTTGTATGTGCTACCGTTGCTTGAAAGGAGCGATGGTTTAGCTATTTTCAGACGCATCAGAGGAAATGCTGTATTGAAGCAATCGAGTTGGCGAGACACTGGTCACAAGGCCAAGCTGGGTTACAGCGGGACGCTTGATAGTTTGTAGCCTTTTGAAGATTTCATTGTGATCCACTGGTTAAGTGGCGATTTGAGGTGAGGTGTAAGTCTGGGGGTGCTCCCCCTCCACATGGACTTGGTGGCATTTTCGTTCCCATTAAAAAAGGGTCTAAGACGGCCAGCTGCCCCTCTTATATCTAGGGCGACCTTACCCATGTGGTTGAAGAGCAATGAGTAACAACTTACCCTTTAAGGACCCTGCCACCCGTCCATTAATAAAGTTGAATGAATTAATATTTATTAATTAAGGGGATTTGTGCCGAGCTATTGGAGAGTCAGCATTATCATTTGATAAAAGTTTGAATGAAATCAATGGCAACAAGCCTTTGGCATCAAGGCCCAAGAGCTATAAACCGTCAGCAACAAAGCCTGAATGGCGCAAACTTTCAGAAAATAAGGCGTCTAGTGTTAAAACTTTGTCAAAGCTTGCTGATGGCATTGGGCTATCAGGAGTTGTTGCCACGAATTTGAAAACCTCACCAAAAGCATCAAAATCCTTGTTCAACATATCTCATTTGGCCAAACAGACGCTATAGTGACCAGTTGCGGGTGGGTTGGGTGACCCAAAACTGTTCCAACTCATGGGACCGCCCCTATGTGGGGCGGCCTTAGGAGGTTCACACTGCCCATCAGGTAAAACGCTAATACTTCAGTTGTCAGAACTGAAAAAAATTGGCAATTTGTGCGCCTGTGGATGGACTGACAATGACTCATCCTGCCGCTGATACTTTAAAAGTTGGTTCTAATTAAGTCCGTAATCCCACTAACCCCTCTTTCTCAAAGTTTGCTAGGTTAGGCTGGATCTCAAGGGCCCTAGTCCCGCGCTTCCCCAAGCTATTACCCAAAATTGATCATCTATTTAAGCAGTCATAGCACACTGAGAAATTTTCCAATAAATTATTTTATTTTAAAATCCATCTAAAACCTTCCTGAGCTCAAACCATTTTAAATAAGTTTGAATTTCTTTGGCAAATCCCTGTGACATTTGCAATGTGGCCTCGCGGGCCCTGTATCAACTGGGCTGTCTCAGTCATGTTATTAGCTTTGGTCCTCACTATAGTCATTTGGGTTTATTGTATCAAAGACATTTATGAAATCTTCCCCAATCTTGCAAAACCATATGCCCAGAACCATTGGCCCTGAGGCTGCAATATCCTGGTGTCTCGCTGAGTGGTTTTTTACATTTGCAGCCCATCAGCACTCTATTGTTATTCATATCATGCACACTTAACGTCATTCATGCAACAATGCCCTGGCATTCTAGCTCGTCTTTTGGATGCTTTTGCATACCAACTGTCAGGCAGATCTAAACATCATCTACCGTTGTCCTGACATAATTGGCTGTCCATTGTTTCTATCCATTTCCGCCCTCTTCAATGAGATTGGCGATGCAGAGGTTACCTTATTACTTATTAATGTTCAGTCAGTAGCCTGCCTTTAGTTGATTGTCTGGGCAATCGCCAATTTTTTCAAGCAGTTCCAAGATGGCTTTGGAGGAATTTCTTCAAAGTTAACTTGTTCCATTGCCCTGTACTTTTCTCTCAGTCCACCCTCAAATTGGGAACTTTATGATTGGATTTGCTGACTAGGCCTCGAGTTCTGTTCCCAATGCTGAATCAGTATCTGTATTGGTCTCAGGTCCTGACGCTGCCCTTTTACCCGAGTTAGTGTGATCCATCTAACCTGTCTTTGCAATCTCTTTGGTGTCTTCAGAAATGACTGAATCCATCAATAAACAAAATCTCGCCTACTTTTTAATGCCAGTAAAAGTTATCATTGGAGCTCACCAGGTGATCTTTGAGGCTTTGATTGATACTGGAGCAGTGGGTAACTTCATGAGTCTGTAATTGGCCCAGCATCTTGATCTTGATTTTTTGGATTTGATCCTGCAGTGATGTTCGCCTTGCCAGCCTCCAAGCCATATTATGAATTATGGCGCCATATACCCTTCTCAGTTAGCCAGTCTATTTTTTGCAATTGTTTCTCAGCAAAGCCTAAACTTGTGTTTCTGGTGATTTTAGGTGTGGTTAATGGCATCGGCAGCATGTGCAAATCCACTTGGAATCTAACACGCTGTTTACTTTCCAACAGTCAGGTGGAGGGCGAGTTACCTTATTGGGCACCCTTGCTAAAGCTCAATGCCGTGGATCAGCTAGATCCCTAGTTTCTCCAATAGGTATTTCGCCAGATTTTCCCGCAGCGTTGCTGGGATATCAAAGCATTTTTGATTCCAAAAGGATGGACTGCCTTCCCCACATATGGAATTTGGCTTGAGCTTTTGGACATTGGTGGAGGTGGTGAACATAAACTGCCCACTGTACCTGCATACTTCGAGGAGGAGGAGGCTGCCCTCAGAACTTGGTTAGACAACATTCTCAAGAAGGGTTGGTTGTTCAAAGAGACATCTACAAGTCTCTCCCATTATCTTTGCCAAGAAGGTGGATGGCTCCCTTTATCCCTACATGAATTACGGCCACCTTAACAATAACACGGTCCATGATCCCTACCCACTGCCACTGGAACAGACTATTGGCCAAGCAATTGCCAAGTCACTGGCGCTCTCAAAACTTAATCTATTTAACGCCTTTAGTCAAATTTGGGTAAAGGAAGGTCAGGAATGTCTTACTGCTATCCAGACAAGATGAAGCATACCACAGTTCTGAGTTATGCATTTTCAGTCTTAAGAATGTGCCTGCATCATTCCAAAAGATGATTGATAGTGTACTGGGTGATCTCCAATTCACCTTCATGGTTGCATATATTGATGATATCTTGGTACAATATTTCTCTTCCAAACAAAATGTGAAGGCTTTTGAGGTGGTAGTGGCTCCTTGCATAAGGCAGGTGTTAACTATTAGTGGTAGTGGGTGTATTCTGCTTGCGGATTGCACAAGTTCAGTCCCATCAAGCAACGGGCAGACAATATGAAGATTGCTGACCATTTATAAGTTTTGATAATAAAGTACTATATGAGGAGCTATCACTCTAGTGATACCAATTTAGATAAATATATCAACTAACAGGCTACTTCTTCTAGCCCTTTCCTACTCTCTATTTCTTTTCCAAAAAACCTCCATCTCTCAGTTTCTTACTCAGCTCTTAATCCTCAGTACCCTCGGTCCATCCTCAACCCTTTTGCTTGGTCAATCTCTTATTCACTACGATTTTAGGGGTTTCACCTCATCATTGAGGCTCTGGCGGAATTCCCTTAATTTGCCAAACTATTATTACTTCAAAAGATTCACTTCACATCGACATAATCTACCTCTTAAATCTCAAGGCTCACCTCAACTCATAAATATAATCCACCGGATATGTGACTTATTGTCCAGTCATATCAATTTCTTGACATTACCCCCCTTGACTGTATGGTAACTTATATTGCTTGTATGCCCAAAAGAACTTCGCGTGTACTTGGTTGATAATTCAACCACCTGTGTGTTCCTTGATAGTGTAATCGTCAACACCAATCTTCTCAATTATCTCAAATGGTCCAATCCATATGCTGGTAAGCTTATTCCTTCTTCCAACCCCATGTTGTCCATGAAACAGGACATAATCTCCTACCACGAACTGTGGGAGGCTGCTTCATCTACATCAGTTGGCCGCCTGATCCCAAATCTTCTTAGCTAAACTATTGGAATTCGCTTCAGTTTGGAGTTTAATTAGCATGTCCATTAAGTTAAGAAAATAGCTCTGGGGCTCTGTTCCACCGGTATCCTCCACACAGGAATAAATTTAATGCCAGCAAAGCTGTATTTCTTCTATAAAGTAATTGGAAGGGACTTTTCCACGTCAATGAATGATAGCTAATATTGTATGCAAAGACAGCAGTGGATAGAAGAGTACTTTAGTCAGCGATCTGATCATTTATAAACTTATGGAGCATGTTCACCAAGGTGCCATTGACCCGTTGGACCATCCCATTACATTTAGGGTGGTATGGGTTAGTTAAAGCCCCGAGGATGGCCATCTATACATTCAACTTATAAAGTACATGTGATGTAAAATTTGTTCCATTGTCCGTGATAATAACCTGTGGACAGCCATGTTGCTGTATGATGCACTCCATAATGAGCTCAGCAACGGTTACATCTCCTAAATCCCTAATCGCTCTTGCTTCCACCCACCTGGTCAAGTGATATATGGCTGCAAGTATATACTTGTAGTGATTCACACCTGTTGGAAGAGGGCCCACCACATTGAGAGAAATAGTATGCCACACAAAATGGGGCTTAACCAGCTGATAGGTAGTTTTATTGTTGAAAGGTTTTTCCAAATTAACACTGGTGACAACAAGAAACTGTCTCAAACACATCGTAGTGCATGCTCTCCCAATAGCAACATGATTGCAAAAACTCTAACGTCTTCAAGCCCTCCATGTCCTACCGCCCTATGTGCATCCAAGTTAATTTCTGGCCTAGCGGAGGGTTTTGTGAAACTTAGTGTCAATTCCCTAATTATATTATACAATTCCCAATTGCGCAAAAAGTTATCATGGTGAAGCCCATCTAACACTTTGATCATCTGTGGTAGCTCATTGTGGTATTGGCTCATAATCATCTTCTCATACATTATGTGCGCCAAATCTGCTGTAATGGCAACTGTTTATAATTGATAGAGACATTCTGCATTCTGATGTTTTGCCCCTGGAAGGTGTATGGTCTTGGAGCTTCAGGGCCCAATGTATGGGCCGCCCTTCAGGTTCCCGCAGATTCTGCAGCCATCACAAGGATGAATGATCCGTGCACACTTTGAATTTAACCTTGTGGAGGTAGACCCAGAACTGTTTATACACATTTATTACTGCTAAACATTTCCACTCAGTCACAGTGTAATTCTATCCAGGGCCTGTTAAGCTTTGGCTACAATAGGTGACGTGATGCTCCACACTGTCATCAACTTCTGGGATAATACTGCCCCTATAGCGGAAAGATAAGTGTCCACTTGCACAATAAATTCCTTCTCAAAATTAGGGTATTGCAAAACGGGCGCGCTAGCCAATGTAGTTCTTAAGTCATAGAAAGCGTTTTGACAACTTTAAGTCCAGACAAAGGTAGCCTTTTTATTTAATAAGTCCAAGAGCGGAGCCCCAATACAGCTAAAGTTGGGAATAAACAGCTGGTAGTAACCAAACATCCCCAAAAACACCTGGATATCATGCTTATTAGCTGGCCAAGTCATCTTGGATATATCTTCCACCTCTGCCGGCTGAGAACTAAGCCCTTTCATATTTACCACAAACCTGAAATATTCTAATTACTCCTTAAAAAGTAGCACACTTGGGGCTTAATTTTGATGTTAGCTTCAGTGAGTTAGAAGATCACTTGTTCCAGGTGGTCAAGATGTTCCATGAACATCTTTGAGAACACATTGATATCATCAAGGTAGACTAGAACGCAAGAAAACTTCAGATCACCTAAGATAGTGTCCATAATCTGCTGAAACAAAGCTGGGGCATTGCAAAACTGTAACATACGTGTAGGCTGGAACAATCCCTTCGAAGTGATCATGGCACATTTCTCCCAATGTGTCGCTGGCAAATTAATCTTACAGTACCCCAAAATATCAAGTCCATGGCAGAAAAATAGTTGGCACCCCCCTTGCCGATCTAAAGCGTCATCAATCTGTGAGAGGATAGGAATCTTCTTTGTGATGCTATTAAGCTTCTGGTAGTCAATGAACATCCGGTTTGTGCCACTTTTTCTTGACAATTAGCACAGGCAATGCCCATGGACTCTTGGGCAGCTCTAACATCCCCTGCTCAATCAATTTGTCTACTTCATCAAAGGATACTTCCTCTGCAGCCTTGGAGCACTGGATGGGCTGCGACCAAATGAGAGGGTGGTCTCTCATGTCTACCTGATACACCACCCTTCATACGCATCCCTATCATGGTCATCATAAGCAGGAATATCTCAGTATTTCTAAACAGGGTCATCGCCCTATACTTCTGTCCCTTAACAGCCAGTCAAAGCTTCACAGAAAACCACTGTCATTATGCCAAATGAGGGTTTTACATTTAGGCCAAAATCCTCTCAAGACCCAAAATAGTGAATATGACGAACTTCATTGATAGGAGTCAGATGTAAACAAGCCACCACTTGGTGCCTTTGGACCTTCATAGACTCCTTCTTTAGGTTCGCTAGCAATACCTTCACTTTCCCATGCCCTGGTAAGAGTAGCCCCAGAGCCACATGGGGTTCAAGTTGCGATTGCTAGTAGGGCCCCACAATTACTCATATATCTTCAGGGACATCTAACTTTTTCTCTGTCCCTAGTATGACCTGATACTCAGAAGGGGTGCTTAAAGTGCTTATCAGAAGCGTAATATCGTTGTACTTATAAATCTGATTAAGGAGAGCTTGGTCCTCCGCTTCATCCACTGTTATTGAACAGAAATCATACAATCGCTATTCATGAGATTAATTTGACTGGAGCAGATTAAGTCCTTCATAAACTCCATTGGAGTTAAAATAGATGGGGATCTGTTGTCCCAGAATATGAGATTTCCCCCAGCCATATTAATACTGCCTTATATTACTGCATGAAAACGGCCCCAATAAAATTGTCATGGATTTTATTAGGTAGAACTACCGCTGTAGCAGATGCACCAACTGAACTGAATCTCAGAGGCAACTCTCTGTAAGCGCCCTCCAACACAGCGCTCTGTGCCCACACGGTCTCATACACTACTCAGTGTTCCACATAAGGCTTCAGAAAAATCTTATCCACGAGCTTGATGGATATTATATTGATGGGAGCGCCAGTATCTATAATTGCCCAGATTTTTGTATTCTGAACACATATACACAGTATGTACACTTCAAATAAGGGGAACTAATGGTGTTTATTACATGAGCATCCAAGGGTTTTTTGTTATCCAGAAAAGTGATATTATTAGCGCCCACTTGTGGATACTTCTGGTAAATTTTCTTCATGGAATCGCCACGTTCACCCCCTCCAGGTTTGTGACATTCATTGAGGGTCCAACTTTGAATGTACAATTCCGCTCAAGGATTTCCAGGCGTGCAGTTTTTGCAAATCTCAGCGGAACTCTGAGTCTGCATTATTTGGGCTTCTCCCTCAGTATGAGGTCAAGATATCGTAGGGATTTTTTTAATGTAATAAATCATCAGGGCAAGCATCAGGACTGACACAAAGTGACACAGGGAAATCATCAGGGACAAATAAATTTGGATTAGCAGAAGTAGATTGTCCATCTCTACTCCGCTTGACCTTTTCCCTGTTTTATTGGGGCATCCAGTACTGCATGAACGTTCAGTTTTCTCAGACAGCTAGCCATATAATGGCCTCTTTGGCTGCACAAGAAACAAGCAATCATAATTGAGGCTCATTTCTGTATCGCACCCAAAGGTCTGGGTAGAAAATTAAAGAATGAATTATAGTTTGGTTGAGGATGAGTTGGTTGAGAATAATGGGGATGGAAAGGAACCGCCAACGCGTTGAGTAGACAAGTAAAAACCAATAGATTATAACTGAGTCATTGGTGTCCATTTCACAACGGTTTTTAAAAGCAATTGCAGGGACTTTCTGTTCCACATTGGTAGAACTAGAAGTGACAGATATACGTCATATATGACTGACAATTTTTAATAACTCCGCGTCATCTTGAAGACTGTAGGATACAGCATACAGTTCTTGATATGGCTTAACAGCCGTTGTCATCATTATGCCTACCTACTCATTAGTTAAGATATGCGCTCCCACCAACACATGAGTCTCAACTGTGAACTTCTCCACAAACTCCACCAAGGACTCATTATTTTTAACTTATTATCAAAAACTCTGTCTTGCACTGAGCCTTTTCGCCACACCGCTGAACAGGCGGATCATGGTCTCCTTCATCTCCTTGATATGATACAGTACTACGCTTAAGGTAACATGTGATTTGGTCACACTCTCAACGTCCAAAGCGTTTAACAACAATTTAGCTTTACACTAATTGGAAGACCCTTCCACTGCAAATTTGAACCACTTAAAAAATCCAGGTATGTTTCCATCATGGTTAAATGGGGGCATCTTGTCATTGCAGACCACGTCTTCTCCAACACTACTATTCCATTTATGCTCTGCACAATATAGTCACTTTGTAGTGTCGCCCAAGCAGTCAGCAAGTTGGTTGGTTTGGGGGCCAACCAGGTGCAGTTGATGGAAGGCTTTGTCAAGATTATTTGTTATACCCTTATTCTCTCGGAAAAAGCATTTTTTAAGCATGGAGTAGTAAATTTTAAGGCAAGTTTCAGTTCTGAATATTGAGATAACTCAATGAATTGGGGTAGTACTCCATCAAGGGGAGCCAGTTGTTACTTGGCTTTGTGAATTAAAAGCTTGCAAAGTGTTGATTAATGGGCCTCCTGTAGTGAGCACCACTGTTAACTTTTGGTGGTAGGGGATAATTTTGCTAGCAGATTGCACAAATTCAATCCCGCTGAGCAATGGGCGGACAATATAAAGATGATCTGACCTTTAATAAATAATATCATAAAGTACTAAATGATGAGCTATTGCTCCGACAATACCAGTTTATTTGAATATATCAACTAACAGGATACTTCTGCTAACCCTTTTCTACTCTCTCATTATTTTCCAAAAGACCTCCCTCTCTCAGTCTCTTACTAAGCTCTTGATCCTAAGTACCCTCGGTCCATCCTCAACCCTTTTGCTTGGTCAATCTCTTATTCACTACGATTTTAGGGGTTTCACCTCATCATTGAGGCTCTAACAGACTTCCCACAATTTTCCAAACTATTATTACTTTAATCAATTTGATTCACATTGACATAATCTACCTCTCACATCTTAATTCTCACCTTGACTCATAAAATATGACTCACTGGATATGTGACTTATTATCCAGTCATATCAATTTCTTAACAGCTGATCTTTTTGTCTAGCCATCAAAAATGGGAGTTTTATTGGGAAGAAGTCACCTTTTTGGTCAATCTCATCTTGAAAGATGGGTACACCATCCCACCTAGCAAACTGGATGCTATCTTTGAGTGGCCAAATCCAAAACTTAGAAGCAATTGATAAGCTTCTTGGGCACTATTATATCCCTGAAAAGATTTTTTCGCACTCTCACAGCTAGATGCCCCTCTCCATCCACATATGGGCAAAAAAGCTCTCCTTTTGCTGGACGCTTGAGTGCAAGCTGTAATATTATTCAGTTAAAAAAGTCTTTTTGTCGCTTCCCATCCTTAAGCATGTGGATCCCTCCAAGCCCTATATGTAACATGCAATGCATCGTCCGCCACGGTAGGAGCTGTCTTGCTCTAAGAACACAATGGGTTGGAACACCCAGTCGCTTATTTCTTCTCATATGTTTTCTTCCACTGACAATCCTGGGCCATCTATGACAAGGAGTTGGCAGCTGTGGCTTGAGCCTTGACTCACTGTTCGTATCTCTTACAGAGAGCTCAGCGCAAGTTGACTGTGCATACGGATCACCAAGCTCTCCCTTATTTCTGCAATCCACAGAAGTTGGCGCAATGAAGTCCCAAACCTACTGGGATCTATGAAGCTTTAACTTCAAGTACTAATTTGTGAAGGGAGCATTGAATTTCCTTCCCCTTACTTCTAAGTCACAATCCTGAACTCTGACCAGATTATTCATATGAGGCAGATCTTGTCATGGTATTACTCCCACTCAAATATTGGCCATTACCCTCCCACAGTTTCAAAAGCAGAGCTAGCTCCAGACGTGCCTTTGATTTTGTGGGTCTTAGCAGCACAGACAGCATGTGTAGAAGGGGTGGAACATTTAGAGTGGCTGTCTCTTCCAACTTCAAAGCATCCCTTATATTCTTTGGGTGAGGGAATCATCCAGTTTAGGTCGTGGGTGTGAATCTCCTCATCTCCTCCAAGCTAAAATCATTAAAGCTTATCATGATCCCCTCACAGTTTGTCACATGGGGAATAAGAATTGCATTAATTTAGTGAAGCGTACCTTAATTGGCCATGGTTTTCAAAAGATGTTCCAGCATGGATTTCCAATTGTGTGACTTGTGCCTGGGCCAAATTAAACAGGTCTGGTAGGAATGGCCTTCTTCACCCCTTGCAGCAGGCAGAAGGCCCATGGATATTGGTGTCCGTGGACTTTGTTGTTGAACTTCCCAGTTCCAATTGGTTTACAGCGGTGGTGGTGGTTATCAACCACTTCATTATATTCTCCCTGTTTATCCCATGATCCTTTGCTAATACCTCCGAAGAAACTGCCCGCCTATCTGTGCGCCATGTATTGTTGATGTTTAGACTCCTGCAAGGAATTGTCAGAAACTTTAGAGCCCCAATTTATGATGTAGTTTTGAGACAACTCTCGCCATTCTTGAAGATCATTCCCTGTTGCTCCACTGCGTACCATCCATAGTTAGATGGCCAAACTAAATGGGACGATCAGATCTTGGAACAGTATCTGAGGTGCTATGCTGAAGCCGCTCAGGATACTTGAGCGGACGAACTTCCTCTCTCCCAGTTTGCATATAACAATGGAACACATGCATCCAAGGCTTCTCTCCATATGAGGCTACCTTGGGGGTATACCCTTTGTTTTTATTTGGTCCATGCTTCTTACCGGAGTTACCAGCTGCAGATGAACATGCCCAGCACATCTGGGTTACGCAGTCCATAGTTTTGATGCACTTGATTAAGGCAATAAGTGACTAAAAGCAGTTCGCAGATTAAAAATGGCTCTCAGCACATGAAATAAAAGAAGGATCACACATTATGCTCGACACATGCCACCTGCGCATGCAGGTGCCATCTCATAAGTTTGCAAGTAAGTGCTCAGGCCTAATCTGGTAAAAGAAGATTTGGAAAATGGTGCCTTCCGTCCAATATTGCCACACCACTGCAAGCACCATTTGGTCTTCCATGTCTCACAGCTGTCCCCGTTCAAGGGGTTGATCCCATTGTACCCAGAGCCCATTGTGATTGAGGGTGCAGAGGAAGCTGAAGTAGAGGGCATCCTGGCTTCCCACCAATCACGCCATTCAGTACAATATTTAGCAGTGTGGAAAGGATATCCAGCCTACAAGAATAGCTGGATTGGTGAGTGGGACTATGCCAACTGCTCAGAGCTCATCAAGGCTTGTTATGCCACTCACCCAGATGCTCTCCGTCCTCCCCCTCCCCCAAAAAATAAAAATTACTATTCCAATGGCGATCAAGTTGCCCAAGGTCCATAAGAATGCGGCCCTCACCCAATTTCCAAGTGGTGGCGTTCCCCCTTGGTAAAGGGAATGGCAATGTAAGTCTGGGGAGCGCCCCTACACTTGGACTGGGTTACATTCCTGTTCCCAACAAAAAAGGGTCCAAGAAGGCCAGCTGCCCCTCTCGTCTCCCAGGGAGACCTTGTCCATATGGTGGATGAGCGATGGGTAACAGCTTACCCTTTAAGGACCTTCTCACCCGTCCCAGTACTAAATTTGGTTAAATTAATACTACAAATTTAGGGATTTGTGCTGAGCTATTAGAGGGTCAGCATTCTCATTAGATGAAAAGTTTATATGAAGTTAATGGCAATAAGCCTTCACCATCAAGGCCTGAGCGCTCCAAATTATTGACAACAAAGTCCTAAGGGTTTGTACACTCAGCAAATAAGGTGTCTAGTGTCAAATTTGGCAAAGCTTTCCAATGGCATCTGGCCATTGGGAAATGTTGCCGCCAGTTTAAAACTCACTGAAAGCATCAAAATCCTCATCCAGCATTCCTTGCTTGGACAAATGGACGCTGGAGTGACTGGTTGTGGGCAGGTTGAGCGCCTTAAACATGTTCCTGACCTCATGGGACTCTCACTATGTGAGGTGGTCTTGAGAAGTTCCTACTGCCCGTTGGGTGAAACTCCGCCGCTCCAGTCATCAGAACTGAAGAAAATTGGCAATCTGGGCATCCGTGGACAAACTGAAAGAAACTTGGCTTCACCGCTGATAATTAAAAAGTCAGCTTTAATTAAGTTTGTTTTCTCCTTCACCCCTCTTTCTCAAAGTTTGCTAGGTTAGGCTGAATCTCAAGGGCCCCAGTCCTGCGCTTTCCCAAGCTATTGTCCAAAATTGATCATCTATTTAATCAGTCATAGCACACTGAGAAAATTTCCAATAAGTTCTCTTATTTTAAAATCCATCTAAAACCTTCCTGAGCTTAATACATTTTAAATAAGTTTGAATTTTCCTTTGCCCAATCCCTGTGACATTTTTAATATGGCCTCATGAGCCCAGTATCAACTGGGTTGTCCCAGTCATTTTATCAGCTTTGGTCCTCACTTTAGTCATTTGGGCCTATTATGTCAAAGACATTTATGAAACCTTCCCCAATCTTGCAACTCCATATGCCCAGAACCATTGGCCCTGAGGCTGCAATAACCTGGTGTCTCGCTGAGTTGTCTTTTACATTTGTGACCCGTGGGCACTCTATTGTTGCCTATATATCCAAGCACATTTAAGCTTCGTTTGTTCAGCAATGCCCATGGCATTCTGGCTCGCCTTTTGGGTGCTTTTGTATCCCAACTGGCTGGCCGGACTAAGCATTATCTTCCATTGCCCTGACATGAGGTGTCATGAGAAAGATGTGGTTAACATTGGAATTTATAGTTTTTCTAAATTTAGACAAATAAAAACAATCTTTTAGCACAATAATCTTATAAATTAAAATATAAAAGCTTTTGTATATAATAGTTTTCCATTGTATCAACTGTAGAAATTATTTGTGATCAGGAAGATCAGGGCAGGAAAGAATCTTTCTTTCGCTTCAATATATAAATCAAAGCCAAATTCAGATTTTTAAAAAAATAAAAAACATGACCACTCAATCAAGCCAAAGCTTATCAATGTCAATGCAATTGACGCCTGTTGCCCCAGCCTGGGGTGGTGGTGAACCGCCATCTGGCATCTTTCAGCTGCCGCTGAAGCTTGCCCAGGCTGGCTCTGCTAGCCCTCCCAATGCTACTGGGCATTATGTCCCCCCTTGGGACTTGGCCCACCACCTTGCAAGCTCCTAGGTGGTGCTCTGAAGCCCTTTGGTGCTCCCCAGAGCAATTTGCATTTCAGCCTCTGGGTTGAATATGGGAATCTCTTTCTATATTCCAGCGCGGCCATCATTGAGATGGCCACAGCAGTTTTCAGACCTGCCAGCTATATTGACTTCCACCCCTTTAAGGAGTACCTTGACCTCAGCTTCCACTCTGAGCTGATGCAGCAGCAGCCAAGCTGCAATTAATTTATAAAAAATTCCTTTGCCAACCATTTGCACCCAGCTCCCAGATGAGGCCAAATGGGTTGCCCAGTTCTCCGGGTTGCCCTCCTTCCTTCCTCATGAATGCCTCTGCCATGAGCTCATGGAGGTTTTGGCCATTTATGGTGCAGACCTGTGTTGCAGTTCGTGGTGCCCCATGGGGCAGATCATCTGGAAGGCCCTCGCACCTTTACAACAATCTGCCCATTTAATTTCAGCACCCACCTCATGATTCCCTCTGCACCGTGATCAGGCCCACCCCTGATCATCATTTTTGGGCACACATCAAAAATGGTCACGCCATCTGCCCCTTGTGTTTTGAGCTTAATCACTTGAAGTGCAAGTGCCCTATGACTTCTGCTTCTGCCGCTTCTGCCACTCTCCCCTCCGACACTGCCCTTGCAGCTGCCTCACCCCAATTTTTTGAATGGAGCGTGATCCTACCACACCCAACCTCAGCAAATTCTGGTGTGGCTTCCAAAGCCATAACCAATCAAAATTTTAAAAATCTTAAAATTCAGTCAATTTATGGCACCCTGAGCCAATGGCTGAAACAGTTTCAGCTGAGCTGCCATGGTCAACAGCTTGCAGCCAGTCAGATGCTGCCAACCTGCCAACTACAGTGGCTGGGCTGGCACTAGCCGATTCAAATCCATTTGAAGTGCTCAAATGGATTGATGATTCAGATTATGCTTATAATGTTAAGCCTAATTTTGCTTTGGATAAATTCTTCATTGATCCTCCCAATTTGGTCCGCTGCCATTTTCGCCCTAAAACAGTTTTCCAGTTTATAAAAATATAAATAAAATTGCAGTTGAATCCGCTGCTGCTCCTTCCAACACCTTACTACGCCAGCAACTCCATGGGGCGATGGAACCCCTGGTTGAGGGTATTCCTATATCAATATCCCCAATGATTTTGAGGAAGATGCAAAAATGAGATTGAAAAACTCGTTTTTGGTGTGAGCCATGCTTGCATCGACACAGCAAAAACCTCTCTTTTTGACCCCAACTATCCCCAAATCTGCCAGCGCATCAAGTCTTTCACTTGTGTGCTAGCTCTCATCACTTTCGCTGAGAATCAACTTGCTCAATATGTTGAGACGATGGATACCGCTAGCCTAATAAATAAAGAAAACCTGCAGCTATACCTCCTTATGCCACATGTTGCTGATGCTCCCACCCTGATGCTGTCCGCCATGGTCTGCCAGCTAAAGCAGGCCCCGGACAAAAGTTCCCCAAAGCTTCCTCGCCTTCTGATATGGCTTACTAGGCTGATAACCTATGGGCTATATTAGGATTTTTTATCTATATTAATCCCTTTGTTTGGCCCATTTGCAAATAAAGATGCATGGAAGCTCCCCTTTTGGGTGGGCACCACTAGTGCTAAAAAAGGAAGATCAGGGCAGGAAGCTGTTGTATAAGTAAGCGCTTTTCTTTCCTGTAACAATCACTTTGGTTACTACAATTCAATTAGAACAGCAATTTTTGATGCACACAGGAGAGATGGGAGATTTTAATAAATCTAATACAACCTGGGTGAGCGTCACATCAAGAGGTGCGCAAAACGGTGCACTCAAGGGCAAGAAACGCCCTGGAGGGGGACCAGGAACCCAAGCCGCCAAGAAACCACAAACTCAGACACCATCCGGGTTTATGGTATTTACTATAAAACAAGATCAATACATGTACATCCAATGTAACTAACCCCTTTCAAAGGTGGAACATGGGCTCCGACTCTTCCTTGGAAATGAGTCCCCAACCCTGTGGGAGAAAACATGTGAGGCACAGCCCTCCCTTTTCCCTCGCGCGGTATATTTCACCACCAACAACATGGGCCGTGGCTGGATATATATTGGATTTGAAACAGCTGAAGAATCAGATGCCGTAGCAAAAGTCTATGTCAAAATTACCCTTCCTGAGGGCAAAAAAATAGTGTGCACCACGCGCACCAGATGGAACAAAGTGAAAACTTTGTTCATCTATTTTGACTCGCTCCCTACCCAACCTTCCCCATAAGGTAATCAAGGGGGAGCTCTGCAAAGGGCTTGTAGCCTATGGAGAAATTATTCAACTCAAATTACAAGGATTTCGCCTAATGCCAAACCTGTGAATAGGCAAAGCTATCGCCGTGATCAACCCATTCCCCAAAGTGGAAGATGACTTATCAAGAATCCCCCATACTGCATAGTTTCACTTTGTGGATGGGGGACAGTCATCCGCATTCTAAATCACACTGGAACGCGCACCGCCTATATGCAACCACTGCAGTTCATTGGTACACAAGGAACACGCATGCCCCATGAAGGAAGGCTTAATGGAAGCATACTACTGTGAGGAAGCCATGGACAAGAGTAACGAAAACTTCGCAAGAATGACTGATGGCCACCACCCATTCCGCTGGGGTGAAGATGGACTTTACTCCATTGTGGACCCAGTTACACATAAACAGCGCAAAGTGGCACAAAAAGCCCGCAAGCGGGCAGCAGCCAAGGTGGCAGCACAAATGAAATCATCCATCAACCCCAGATAAATTCAAGAGGACATTTTGGATATACATCAAGCTAACCAATCAGAAAATTATGCCCAGGTTTAACATTTTCACAGCAACGTGACAAGTCACCAAGCGACATCAATCATGCACACTTTGAGGAACAATTCAGCTGCAATATGGGCGAAAATGTGGTGCATAATTCTCCAAATTTGAACCCCAAAATTACAGAACCCAATCAGCACCCCGCATTGAACCATCATGAGACACGTGCGGGAAAAGTTAATGCAAATTCTAAGAACTACAATTCCTGTGAAAAATTGGGTCAGATCAAGGGAACTGACATTGTCACTGAGATAGTTGGATTACAGATGTGGAGCATGGCCAAAATGAGCCATGGTGAGTTAGGGCCAGAGGGCCCTCCCAACCACTTCTGAGGCGCTGTGGGCACCTCAGTATCAATAGGGACGCTAAACATCGTGGGAGCCAAGGCTCAAAATGTCCCAAGCCAAAAAGCTGGACTTCCTGCAAAAACCCCTTGTAGACATCTTGGCCATCCAAGAAACTCACTGTATACAAGGGGAAGAATGATCCTGGTCAGCCAGGGTCTCACCATCACAATTAGTATGGACGTCTCACTGTGGGGTGATCATCCAAAATAACAAAAAATTAAAAATTACAAACTCCTCATTATACCTTTATGGCCACATCCTGGTAGCAACGATCACATGCCAAGAGGAAACAATCTCAATAGCATGCATCTATGCACCGTGCACCGCAGCTGAGAGAAAACAATTTCTCAAAACTGTTCCAACACTCACCCTCCCACCAAATACCATCCTGTTGGGCGACTTTAACTGCTAGATAACCCTGACACAGACCGATGGCCTAACCTCAGGGGATGCCCACCAGGGCACATCAAATTCCACACAATGAAGGCATCTCTTGGCCTACAGGATGCCCTCCCCCCAGATCACCACTCCTTCCCCACATGACATGTCCCAACATACATGAGGGAGCACTCATATCAATGAACCGCTAAATCACATCCTCGTTCTGCAATCCCAACAATCAAGAATCTCCAGATTTACAACAAAAAAAATCAATTTTTCCAACTACCGACTTGTTTTGGTGCAGCTATGTTAACCTGAACCCATGCACAGGTGTCACCCTGGAGAAAGCTACACCCAGAATACATAAAATTACCTAAAATATCCAACTGGGTCAAACACAAGGCCACAAACCCAGAATTTACATCCCAATTCACTTTAGATCCCATCATAACCTGGGAAAATTTTATAAAAGAAACTAATCAACAAAACCCAACATCTCACATTACATAAGTACACCACCGATACAGCCACAATCAGGCGTATTTTGGCAGAACTGGACCACCCTGAGCTAAACACCCCAAGATCTGGTTATAGCCCCAACTGTGGAAGTAAATGGGCGGAAATATTCGCCTGACTAAACATCCACATCTTTGAGCACCAACGCAGAATCAAAGTATTGAACAAAGGTAAGTTCATAAAGGAAGGTGAAACATGTTTGACAAATTTTATTCCATTAATTCCACTCCTGTGGCAACCAGCCCGTGTGCACACAGGTCCACAAGACAGACGGCAGCGTGGCAACTGACCCTGAGGAGGTCAAGGCGGAAGTACACTGCTATTACACCGAATTATACTGTAATAGACTAACAGACCCACAAAATTTCACAAAATTTATACAAACTTCCAGAACACAAAGCACACCGCCGAACTACAATATTCTAAATCTAATTACATGGGAGGAGCTTTGGGATACAATCCGCGGTGCACCATGTAGGAAATGCCCAGGGCCTGATGGGATACCCTACAAATTTTATAAAACATACTTTAAACAAATCGCCCCCCTCCTCCTAGCATCTATGAACCAGTGCCTTCTGGAGACCTGTCTCCTTCCTGGTGGCCATGAATCATATGTCATAACCTTGTATAAAAAGAGTGACAAATTGGACCTGGCCAACTGGCGTCCAATCGCACTATATAATACTGAGACAAAAATTCTAAAAATTTTATCTGCAAGATTAGGCGCAATAGCCTCTAACGTCCTGTCACCCAACCAGTTTGAGTTTTTACCAGGGCGCTTAATCTGGAACAACATACACCCTGTTGTAAACATATGTCAGTTCAAAGCAACTGGAGCCCTGGTCTTCTTAGACTAGGGAAAGGTTTATGACCGCGTTAGTTGGCCATACCTAAAGGAATGCCTACACGCTTTCAAACTCCCACCCAGATTCATAAACTGGGCGATGCTCCTTACATAATCTGCAACCATGGCTGTATGCGGCCCTGGATCCCTAACTAACAAGATCACACCACACAGAGGGCTCAAACAAGGGGATCCCCTCAGCCCACTGCTGTATAATTTCAGTTTCAAAAACTCCTCCGCGTAACTGACTCACGCCTCATAGGCATAACTGCACAAGGCCAGCCAACAGTCAAGATACTGGCCTTTATGGATGACACCGTGGCAGGTATAGCTAACAACAATGATGCCCGACAGCTGGAAAGCACCCTAGAGGTTTATTCCATGGTGAGCAACGCATCACTCAACAAAAAGAAAACGGAAATCATTCTCTTAGGCAAGTACACTAACAACTGGGCTACAACACCTGAACTTCACACCCCCAAAGAAGGAAAAACCAACTCATCTTACCCTTTGCATCACCTCCCACCAACACTCCTGTCCGCCACCTTGGGATATGGCTGGAAACAAGGGGATATGCCAATGAGACAATGGAAAGCAACCTACTACAGCGGGTATCCAACCGCGTCACCTCCCTCAAGGGAAGATACCCAGGACTAATGGGGCGAGTAACAGTTGCTAACTCACTCATCCTCCCAATATTATGGTACCCTGCCCACACGATTGCCTTCTTACCCACCTTTATAACTTCAATCCGCGCGTTCATCCAGGGCTGGCTGTGGCCCAGATCCCATCCTCCCATACGGATGGAAACACTCTTTGGCCCACGCTCAAGCGGAGGTATGGGACTAATAGACTTTGAGAGCTACGCCAACCGCATCCTGGGTACCTGGATAAAGGAAGTCCTTGCCCCAGACCTCCCACAACAACACTAGTCCAGGGCACCGAGGACTAAGTTCGCACAGGCGCTCAAATTAACCAGCCCACATAGCCCACCTAGACTACTATCATACCTTTCTAAACACCCTACCGCAACAGGCCTGCATGGAACCCCCCTCACTTCAAAAGCATCCTCCAAACCATCTTCCAAATAGTATGGACCTTAGAGAACACTAGCACTGTGCAGGGACGGGACAACCCAGCCCCACTTCAAATTAAGAAATCTAGAAAACCACCCCCAGAGAGACATGCTTGCTATGACCCACAACCATTGCTAGAATCAAATACCTAGATGCGTTGGACATCCCCTACGACTTAACCACACAGAAGGCAGTGTGGAGAATGACGCACCACCCACTCCTACAGCCGAGAGTAAGAGACAACGCCTGGCGCTGTCTGAGAAGGACCTATAGGATGGCGGACTGCTCGAATTCCCTCCATGCAACCTGCGCAGTATGTGGAGGGGAGGGCTCCCTACATTACCGCCTAGAAACATGTCCCCCAACCAAAGCCATATGGCAGAAAGTCGCGCGCCTGCTTAAGCTCCAAAACGAGCGGAAATTTTTTATATCAAAGAGCCTCCTCGCGCTCCAGATTGAGTCACCAATCCCATATACCCTCCGCTCCCTAATGATACCCATTGCAATGTGGACAATCCACACCATTGCCTTAGATGCATTCAAGGGCACGGTCCCAACCATCCATGGGGTTATCAACAGGTTCCACGTCCACTTATTGGAGCACTTCCAAGCCTGGCTCTATGGATATATGAGGCCAAGGCAACAGGCGCTCATAGAATCGTGGTTCCCACTCTGGTTCCTACACACAGACCCCTTCCTTCACACCTGCTCCATAGTGGGGGAAACCCCTTCAGAGTAGCGCACCAACCCCCCCCATACCTGGCAGTCCCGCTGGCAACAGGGGTAACTTGAGTACCCTGGGGTGCCCAATTTTATCTATCTTCGTTTTCTACACATTTTGGTAATGCCCGTCCCCTGGTCAGCTTGCCTTGGCTAAATAAAAAGCTGTTGTATAAGTAAACAACAGGAGAATAGATCCTCAAAGTATTATGTTTATGGAGTTTACATCTTAATAACTATCACCATCTGGTCTATTGTCCTCATAAAATAGGCTTTTGTAACTCCAACTTTAATACCAGACAAAAGAACCAGACCATCTTAAGTAGGCCAAAACTTCAACACTCAGAATGGAGATATAATAGCTATTAGTCATTTCTACATCCCCTTTTGGAAGGGTTGTAGGGTGTTTAAAAGTCTTGGAGAGTGTAGAATAGGGCAGTTAACTCTTGAATCACCTCTGAGGTGAAATTTAGGTCATTATGGATAAAAGCACTCTTGGGCTACCATACTGTGTAAGAAGTTGTTGTAAAGGGATAAGTCAGTTGCTCATGCAGTGGCCATAAGGATGGATACACTTTTGATTTATCTTGTAGTGTGGTACATGGCCAGAATAATATATCGGTGACTGTGGACTTCTGTAGGCAAAGTAACTATAACACCAATGCTTACTATGTGAAAAGAGGCCAAAGTTAACTACTTGATTCTAGAATCTCAGGTTGGGACAGTCATTCTGGTGACAAGTGATATAGGCATCCAAAACATCTTGGATTGAAATATGCATTACATATTAAAAGTATTGAGATTTTAACCAATAGTGGATTTTTGCATTACCCCAAGTCCGGTGATAGTATGTCCTTCCATAATGACCTCAGTTTCATCAGAGGGGCAGACATAAGGAAGATATTTTTTTTTCTTTGCTAATCATATAGTAAGCCATTGGTTTTTTGAGTATTACATTCCTCCTTTTGAGCTTGCTCTTTATTTTGGGAGTTTCTAGTGTTCAGAAATTGGAACAACAACGGAGGTCATATAAGCGGTCCTCCTCAGCAGATAAAATTGTCAAAACTAGCAATTGCGAGAGATTTTTAGCGCTTTGTTGTATAGCGCCTGGTCAATGAAAAAATGATAAATGTAGTTTTGTAATTGTAAGGCCCACAGGGATAGACGGCCATCAGTGTCATGCATCAGTTGTAACCAACAAAATGAGGCGTGATTAGTTATTACCATAAAGTGCACTCCATAGAGGAAGGAATGGTGATTCTTAATGGCTAGGATGACCATCAAGCTCTCACTCTTTGTGATGCTAAAGCTCCATTCGACTTTAAAAGGAGTATTGATAAAGTATGTAATTTATATTTACCTAGTTGTCATCATGTTTTTTAGAATAGCACCAATGGCAACATTGCTGGCATTAATAAAAAGCAGGAAAGCCTTTTATAAAATTTAAATGTGTTAACACAGGAGATTTAGCTAATGCAGGTTTGTAAGTCATTGAGAATTTCTTGCAATGACTCTCAGTAGAAAAGCACTTTTTTCTGTAACAGGTAGATCAAGGGCTCCCTGAGTTCAACAAAATGGGGGCTAAATTGGCAGTAATAACTAACCATCCCCAAAATACCTGACTTTCCCTTAGACTTTATAGGAAGTAACACTTCACGTGTGGCTATAACTTTATTTGGCAGTGGCTGTATACCGCCGTTAGTTTATCTTATGTCCTTAAATTTCCAATTTGAGGTAAAAGATGTGCATTTTAGGGTTTCAATTTTAAGGAGGTTGACTGTAGTCAATCAAATAATTGCAATAGGTGGTCGAGATGGTTTTAAAAGTTTGGGAAAAGGCACAAATATTTAAATATACCATGACATAGGTCATTTTCATGTCCCCTAAGATGCCATTCAAGGCTCATTGGAAGGTAGCAGGGGCGTTGCACAGCCTCTGTGGCGATTTAAGTTGATTTGAACAGGCTCTCTTTAGCAATAAGCTGCACTTCTCTCAGTCTCATTTCGAGGTCTATCTTCCAGTATTCATTGGCTAGATCTATAGCGGATAAGAAATTTAAGATGACCAGCATCCAAAGAATATTTCTAATCCTAGGTAATATATAGCTGTCCTAACTATTGATTTAACTCAGTTTGTGATAACTCACCACCACACGATGTGTCTCACCTTTCTTTTTCAACAACAGCAGCGGCAAAGCCCAAGGGCTTTAAAATTTTAATAAAACAGGATCCAAAAGTTATTTGATTTGACAGTCTATGAGCTTCTTCCACTTTGTATCTTCAATAAAAGCTTGGACCATATTGGCAAAGTATCGCCCATATCTGTTCTATGGGTCAAACTGGTAATTTTTCAAAATCATTTGAGCCAGAAGAAAAGATTTCAGAATACTTGGCTAAGAGTTGCTCAGCGGCCTTTTGTTGGGTTTTGGTGAGGTCCAAGCTAATATTGTGTTCAATGATGGCTATAGTAGGATTATCCTTGAGTCCAAAATCTCAAAAAGTACCAAATTTATGTATGCTATGTAATTCATCAATAGATACAAAAGAACATAAACCATATGGTCCTTTTCCTTAGGACAATAGAGGTCAAAGTTGGATCACCCAACAAAACTGAGATGGCCCTGAATATGCTGAATCTAGAATGCCTATCCAGGTCAACATCTCTTTGATGGGTAGTTTATCTACCCCATGCACCTCTAATATATGAATGGGGGGAATATGTACTTGGATGTGAGTATCTACTATAGCTTGCTCCTGAGCTGGAACTACAACTTGATATGGGTTGTATAATAGCATTCCTTCCTGTGCTTAGCGGATTGAGGAGGCATTCTATACTCTGGGCCCAACTACATGATACTCAATTCAGTATGGAGTTCGATAGTCTTTAATAAGTAAGGTTCTTTAATAGGGCTTTTTCCTCTTGGTTTTAAACATTTGAAAGATAAGAAGTACCCGATGCCCAATTATAGATAATTTGATTCAGACAAGAAAATAATTTCAGATTACTCACACAGAAATTGCATCCCAAGTAATAAGTCATAACTCTGTTTCTCAAGAACTATAGCTGGCCATTAGAAGAAGCTTCCCAATGATATAGGTAAGGCAATATAAGCACCAATAGATCTAGTGTAATGGAGCCCAATATTTAAAACTCTATATTATTTTGGGAGGTCAGGCGCAACTTTAATTTGGCTGAATAGTTTGGAAGATATAAATAAATTTGAAATTTGGTATCAACGATGACTTATTCCTTAAGTTTTCACACTCAAACTTCCATCTTAATAACTGAGTTTTCAAACTGAGATTGTTGGGTAAAGAAAGAAGTCATGTGGATACAGAGGATACAAGAGTAATCTTAATCACTGTGGTTATTACCAGTAGACATATTGACGTTTATTGCTAGAAGAAGGGGCAGAAAAAATAATAGTTCAAGTAGTAGATGGTTGAGGCGTAGGGTGGTTCTCAACATGAAGAGCCCATATTTTCATGTTGGAGGGTCTTCCCCCCCCTTCAGTGATTCTCTTGTAACATTCCTCAGCGGTATTCCAGCGTATTCCACAATAAGTGCATTTTGTATTCTTCTTATTAGACCCCTTTTTCTCATGAGCGTTGACTTGAATAGTCAATTAGATGAAAAACAGGGCTTATAGTCCTTCTAAAGTAGACTGAAGGGATTTTGACAAGAGCCTCCTTAATGTCCAGTATGCTTGAGAAGTGTCTCTTTACACCGTTAATATTTAACTGAAAGTCAGGGCAAGATGACAAGGTAGAGATGACAGTGGCAAAGGCGTTGTTTAGAGTAATGTGGTCACAGTTACCCAGGGTCTGTGCTTCAAAGTAAATTAAATTGGCAAACTCAGTGGGTGATTCCCTATTCTTGATAAAATTTCTGTGAAGGCGTGCTTCTGCGAGGGCAGGGTCTGATTGCTTCTAAATTCCTTTATCAAAACAGTCTTAACTTGGTTCAAGGTTTGATTAATCTTCAGGTGAGGGACCATAATTTCTTTAGCGATTTGACTCAAGCATGTAATTAGATGCTTAACTTTTTGCCAATTGGTAGTCTCTTCCATGGCAAAATCATAGATGTATAGGAATAAAGTGATACTTTCTTTACCGTGGGATATACTTTTCTTAAACGTAACTTTAAATAGTAGGAAAAAGTTGTAGATAAGATGGTAATCTCAGTTGGTACAAGAGGAGCCAAAACAAGTGCTTAGTATTGTTATATTCAGAGGGTTGCATCTGCTCAAGCTAAGCTCTAAAATAGTTGAAATCATTCTGTAGATCTGTATACTTTGTCATTACTGTGGTAGCGGTGGCCTTTTGGCTAAGTTGCTTTCTATGCCCTTGAAATTCTAGCTTTTGGGATTCCAAGGCGGCCTTAATGAAGACTTGTTCTGCCTTAAGGGCCTTGATTTGGATGGTAAATTGAATGAGCCATTTACTGATGCAGGCTAATTGAACACCATGCAAGTGGGAGAAACTAATGTCATTCACGAGCCCATCAGCTAAGGCTTCCAGGGTATATTTGGGGTCAAGAGGTCAAACTTCAAGATCTACACCACAGCCATGAGTGATAGTTGTGACTTGAGAATCGGGTTGAGTGACCTGATTTAAACATTTTTTACAATTGTACTAAGAAGCGTCATCCTTGGGTTTTGTCATGATTAGCCCAGGTGGTCCAGGAGTCCCAGGGGCCCAGAAGGGCTGACAACCTCAGGTGGCCCTGGGGGTCCAGTGGCCCAATGTCCCCTTGAAGGCCTGGGGGGCCCAGTTAATTCTGAGGGCCCTATGGGTCCACATCCCCTTGAGGCCCATGAATCCCAGTGGGTCCCCATAGTCCGGGAGTACCTTGATAGTCAGGTGACCCTTTAGGGCCAACAAACTCATGCTCACCAGGGTGGGCTTGTAGTAAGGCTTTCTCAATTTATGTGAAACATCATCTCACTTTTCCTTAAGACTGGAAATATGATACAAGAGAAAACCATTAGTCTGCCTGACCTGAAATTAATATATAGATATGACATCTTTCACTTGGGTTGTGAGGTTATTTTTTAATGTGAAGGCTCCTTTATCCAACAAAGGCATCTACCATCTTACTTCATTAATTAATTGTACTTTCTTTTCCAAAGATAGCATTCCAATTGTCTTCAACAAAGGATGAGGCGGATTGATAAAATTCATAGGTGAATGAGTGAAGGTATAGAATTGGGTCTAATAGATGTAATACTTCTTGGTGGTGAAGCAATAAAGTTTGCATAGTCTGATAGATGTCCAGGTGGACGAAGTTACGAAGGTACAGATCCATTCTGGTTCCCACTTCATTAGTAGGCAAACTAAGAGCCAAGTAAAGATTTCTCATAGTGGAGGGAACGGCTGATTCTCTGACTTGGCTGAACACCCTTCTAGCTCAAAATCACCATCAAGCAGCTGTTATATAATCAGGTCAAGATTAGCAATTCTAAATCGATATTTGCTTTGGTCTTAAAGACACTTCACCTCTGTACTCAGCTATAAATTCAATTGTAGCTGGGACATGGGTGCCTACTTCAAAGCGAGCATTGCTGATTCAATGGGTATAGCTTCTTTTCCGTTATCTTGAAAGGATCCTTGCTTTGATTATTTTCCATCTTCTTCTACGTCCTCGCTCATTGACAGAAAGTTGGAAGATTTGACATTTGACACCAGTTTTATGTCAGCACTGTAAATAGCATGAAAGATGAAGGGACAGGCCTCAAAGCTTCTCAAAGTCAATGCGTTTATTTTTTTATAAAATACAGCAAAATCAAGAACCATTGGGATGACCAAGGCTTGATGAATAAACTTAATCAACTCCTAAAACTAGGAAGCTTATTTAAAAAAATATTAAAAAACGCTTGACCGGTATCTGAATCTTGGGATATTTATATGGCGATAGGGCTTGTTATTCATGGGATATTCTTTAGTGGACCAATGATGGGGTCTCTTGGACTTCAGGAAACAGGCGCGTGTAAAATGTCTTCCTTTGTTTCATGGTTAATCTTTGGTATTGATAGGGAGTCTTCTTTATAGCCTTGGTTCTAATGGAATCTGGATCTCTTCTCCTTCTGTTGGATGATTTAAGGCAGATGTGTTGTTAACATAGAATTAGAGTTTAAAAAATCAATAGGTAGATGAGATTCAGATTTGACTTTGTCCAATTTGTCTTTGTCCGCAGTTTAAGTTCCAAAAAGGAGGATACTCTTTACCTTAATCCAAGTCAGGCCAGGTTGTAGGCTCGCACTAAGGATCTCTTGAGCCTTGCAACTCATACACCTTTGCACATGGTAAGCATCTTGGCAGTTGATGCGCCATCCATTATGTTCCCATACATCTAAAAGAATCCAGCTATTGTTTTTTTAGTACTAGAATCCAGCTATTGTTCCCTCTCTAGGTTATTACATGGTCTTGTTGTAAAGTTTATAGTTAGGGCCTTCTTCAAAGGAGTAAGCACGCATCATGAATGGTTGTATGGCAGTTAGTTGAATGAAAATTACTTTTGTTTTCAAATGAGTGAATGGTCTAGTTAAGGTAGGTTTCTAGTACAGTACTCAGTTGATCCTTCAACTCATCTATACCCTTGTCCATATTATACGGCATGTTATAGTTCTGTTATAAGTGCTCTCCAAAAAAGTTCAGAGTGCAGATTTTTATTCCATTCTCTTTCTCAAATAATAAACATGATTCACTAGATCCTTAAAAGCTTATTTAAGCTTCACTATGGGTAAATGTCCTTTTACAATTGGAATGGAGGCAATATGTGCTCTTCTTTTGGTCTCCTTGATGAGCTTAAGCTGGTTATGTAGATTGGATCTCTTTAGTTAAATGGTACAGAGTATTGATTGGATATCTTCTCCCCCTCTCCAGGAGTTCAGAGATCTCTCTGTGTTACACTTCCAAATCTTCTTCATTGTCAAATTGTTCATGAGGTATCTCATGATATTCACTTTGGTATGATGGTGCCATCTTGTAGTGAGAACCACAGTTAGATCACTGACCTCAGCTCTCTTAACTTGTGAGGCTGATTTGTTGCTCATGGGATCTGTTCCACAAAGATTAAGATTAGACAACCGTCAGGAAAGGAGCTATCTTTTTATTAAAAACTTCATTAATTATGCTACACATTGAAGCATCATTCTATTAGTTTAACTGCTTGAGCCCAAGGCAAAACTTTTGTTGACACTTTCTGACATGTTATCTTTTTGTTGGCCCTCAGAACACAATGGAAATTAATCCAAATTCCCCCTAGGTAACTCAGCTCCATGGTATCCACGTAAATGATAGTTTTGTTTAAACAGAGTAAAACTATACTGGGTTACCATAACTGCTCAACTGCTAATCCCAAACTTGCTACTGGCAATAAGATCTCTTAATTAATATTTGAAATAAAGAGGATAAACTGAGATTTATAGAAAGGTTTTATATCAAAGTAAAAGTGAAGTATTTTTATACTTTTGGTAAAAATTTAAGATATAAAAGTGAATGATAATTTAGAAAATAAATTGTATATAGGGTAGCAATATTTGGGGTTTCAGGATCTCCTAGTGAGGCAATGTCTGATTTCCGCTTTAGTTGCTTCGTCCATTTGGTTCAATTCCTATATCTGTGAGCTCCTCCTTGCAGTAATTGCCCTTTATTTTGGATGTCCAAGGGACCTTTCTTCATTTCTCGCTTATTAGTTGTGGGCTATAGTCTTTCCTCAGGTTATTGATTCATTATCTGATATGGCAATATGCTTATTGACTTTGGTTTCTTGTGATAGTGCGCCATTGATGTGCCTCACATAAAATTTTTAATAACATTAAATATTGGTTGCTTGCCACTTTTTTAATATTTAGTTGAGAGGTTCACACATTCTCATTAAGAAAATTTGGTAATGTTATCTCCATCAATGTCAAATTGCAAATTATTTTGCCCCTCAAAGGTATAAAATAGGGTCAAAATTCATAGTCAATTTTGACAGCTTTGTTTTCTTCATCAAAAAAATCTTTCTGAGTGCCAGGTTTCTAATTAAGTTTTCATGACGTCATCATTAAAAGATTACTAGGGTAAACGAATTTTAAAAGGGGTTATTCAACCACATCTGCAACAGGTAAGTTGAAAGCAACTCAGCCAATTTGAATTGGACTATGACCATTCTGGCAGTTTAGGAATGTTCTGCTGGTGCCCTCATAGCCTCATTTGTGACAAGAAGATTACAAATAGCAAAATTTCCTCTTATGCCACAATCTATCTACCACTCTCATTTTAGCTCACACTGACTTCAATAAGCATTTTCCCTTATTTAACACGTTTGTTGCCATGTTGCCCAAATATGGGTGACAGATATGCTTCTGTGGGGGCCCCATCACCCATATTTAGGTGACGGGGCAACAAATGTGTTAATGAACAATTTGTAGTTTAGAGAGGTTCTAACCGCTCAAAGTCACTTTTGAGCGATTTTAAATTTAAGTTTATTTATCTACAGCCATCTGCCCAAAAACCTATTCTTTGATGTCCTTGGCTCTGCCGCCTGCCACCCCAGTGTGGGGTAGCAGTGCACCCCCACCTAGCGTTTTCCGCCCTGCAGGCAAGCGCGTTTGGACGGGTTCAAACAGCCCGCCCACTGCTTCCAACCGTTTTGTCCCCCCACGGGACTTAGCGCTCCACCTGGCGCGCGTCCACCCTTCTCGCCCCCATCCTCTCGCCCTCCCTCGCTCTGCTATCCGCTATTGCCTCAGAGTGGACTATGGGCGTTTGTTCCCATATGCCGATAAGGCAATTATTGACCTAGCCACTACAGCCTTTGCGCCAGCTGGCTTTATAGACTTCCGCCCTTTTAAGGGCTACTTTGACGTTGGGTTCCAATCTGAGGAGGATGCTGAAGCGGCAGCACAAACTCCTCTAATTTATAAAAAAACCCCATTCCCACAACCCGTACTCGCCTCCCTTCAGACACCACGCTAGTGGTATCCTTTGCAAATCTCCCATCCCACCTTCCACCCCAGGTTTTGTATGACCAGTTGGTCGCGGGGCTCATGGCTTATGGCACTCAGCCCAACCTTATCTTCGCCATTCCATCTGGTGCAGAACGCCTTGCTGCTCCTCGTGCAACAGCCACCATCATACCACACCACCCTACCATAGCCCAACAAATCCCACCCCGCGCTAGTGTGGCTGCAGCGCCAGATCATTTCTTTTGGGCTCGGGTCAATAATGGTAGGCAGATTTGTTCCCTCTGCTTTAGCATCGACCATGCAAAAAGAGCGTGCCCTAAGGCCAAATCCGCTGATGCAACTTCTGAGCCCCCTCTGGAGGTTCAGTATGGGGCACTTTGCTGCCCCCTCCCACCCTCCAATCTCGTTCAGTGGGCCCACATGGAAAATCAGCCCCACCCAAAACCTCCATCCTCACTCTCCCACCTAAATCTAAGCCAGCCAATCAGAGCAATGCTTGGACCAACATTCACACCCAAGCAGCTGCCCATTCGCCCAATCCTACCCACTCAAATTTAAATGCCACTATTCCAGTGAACCAAAATCCATGAGATTTATTGGCTGAAACTGACGAATCAGGTAATATACTCATTAGTAAGCATACAGGTCAACCTCTCTGCCATGGCAATTATGGTCGGGCAGAATTTTTCCTTCCCAACTTTGATGAAACCCCTACCCCTCGCCATTTCGCTCCTCTACCCAATACAGCCCCCTTCCAAAGTGACCACCAGCTCGCCTTAGCTGCGGTGGCCTCTCCTAATTGCCCAAAACTACGCACCGCGGTGGCCCAGTCAGTGGCTCAGCTCCAGCATGGCCTGCCCACCATCTTCTTCCCCCCGACTTCCCTAAATCTCCCTGCAGTGACATCTCAAAACTATTTGATGATGCTGAAATCGCTGTTATGAATGTCGCAACGCTTGCTTCATTCAACCCCTCAGCCAAAATCACCCGCCACAGTATCTCCCTTTTCACCCAACTTCCTGAAGCCCGCAAAGAAGCTGAAGTTCTCCTCGCAGCTTTTGTTGAAACACTTTCCCATCATTATCTTGATGCAGAAGTGGAAAACTCCTACTACGCTGACCTCAGCCCCCACTATGCAGATGCCTCAACGCCCTGGCTCTCTGCTCTGATCCGGTACTGTAACCAACACCCCTTGATCAAGGTGGGTCTTTCTGAAAACCAACCCCCCGACCCCTCCTCACCCTCTGCCATGGTGGGTTAAGCAGTTTCTGCTTCCCACCTGGTTAGTAGTTTGTTTTGCCGTTTTGAGTGTTGTGATCGGTACTGTCTGTCCCCTGGTCAGCATACCTCGAATAAATTGAACAATTTGTAGTTTAGTATTGCTAATAATAATTTTTAAATATAATGTTTTAAATAAAATTGAAATGGTAAAAAACCACCCAATACCACCATTGGAGCTCAGAAGGTGTTTGCATGAAAAATGCGCAAAAAACAAAGTTCCTAGCTGCATGGTAGAAGTTATATTTAGATACAAAATAAAAATATATAAATTTTACATTATAATAAACTTTTTACTAATTTCTATATGATAAAATATTATTTATATTATAGTGTATTAAGGTATTCATTAAAATAGTCTAAACACATTTGTGGTGATTTTGGACAATTGACAATATATTATATTTTTTAGCTTTTATTTTCACTTCTTAGCATTTGAAAATTTATTGATAGCACATTTGGGCCCCATGAGAAACTCAACTGAATCACGCAGGGCGACAAAGGTGTTAAGGATGCTTGTGGTGTTGCCAGTTAGCTATACTTTCTCATCATAATACTAACCTTGTAGATTATCCTTTTGAGTATTGTAATAAAATCATTTCTAAGGCTTAGTGCAAATATAGTGTAACCAAAAGAGACTCTCTTGTCGTTTTATTAGCTATCAGACATTTTTAGCCTACCTCTATGGCAAGCATTTTACCTTATAATCAATCATGGCTCATTAAAGTGGCTGCAACAAATAAAAGACCCAGATGGACGCCTGGCACAGTGGTGTAAAGCGTGGGAGAGCCAAGTTCACTTTAGTGAGCACTAAAAGTTCCTGAGTAACCACCTGAGGCACCAGACAAATATGGTTAGTTGGTCCCACCGCCTGCTGTCCAACTAGGGTTCAACCATTTCAGCGGGAGTACTTTGGCCATGATGCGCTCCATGCTGCTCAAAATGCTTTCCAGAAAATGGAAAAACTTCTAAAGATTAACAAGGGGGAATGTTCTTTATTTAGAAAAACTAAGAAAAATAGAACAATTAGGCGATTACCCTCAAAAGTAAGGGCACTGGACTTTCAATAAAGATTGGGTTTTTTAGGTTACCATTCTGTTCTTGGGTACTGCAACTCATTAATTATCTTCTTATGTTGAATTTTTCTGGATTTGCACTAGGGAAGAGATAATCAATTTATAAAGTGTTGTGAGAACAGAGGTTTAGAGAGGGGATGAAGCATGCTATCATTGGCTGTTCTCCAATTAAGCTTTCTTAATTTATTTATAGAAGGTCAATCAGGGGATGTACACTTCTGATGTAATGAGTAAACTAGTAAAATCTGAGGATTGCTCGCTTGGAAATTGTTATCCTGCACATCTATTTTGTCAAAGTTCTGATGGTCCTCTATAGCGCCTGTAGTTTATAAGACTTGGACCATTTAACAACTCACTAGGCCTATTAAATTCGCCTCGACTCTTCTGGCTGATTTCAGGCATAATTTATACTTCAAGTCAGGGAACTTCTTCTGAGGCAGGCTTCAGTACAAACTGGGAATTTGATCTATCCAGTTTGTTGACACTTTCTCCAAAGAGAGGATTCAATGAGAAAATTAGGAATGTGATGAAATAAATACAACTTTTATTTAAGCTATTTAATTGATAATGGTCATTAGGCCAGGCGCCAGTATTTATACCTCTAGGGCATCTCCTGGCCACATTCCAGCATAAAATTTCAACAGATATTTTGCCACTCAGCTTGGCCTATGACTGAAACCTTTTCTTAGGTTCATTGGTGGCAAAATACTCCCAAAATTGGGAGGATTTCAGGTACAAAAATTGTGATAAAAGCATGCAAAATTGTCCTAAGATCTTCAGGATTTCAGTTTTATCATACTGCTGATGAAACACACCTTCCGTGAAATTTTGGCCTAATTGAAGAAAATGATGCACCCCTAATTGGTACATTGGCAGGCCTCTTCCTTTATAGCACTAAGTAACCCCTTTCAGGCGGTCCATGTAAGTGCTATCATGCCAATTATGCATATTGATATACAAATTTCGCCCGCAGGTGGGAAATTGATTACGTTTTTTGTTTGTCTGAAGTCCACGGGATTATTAGACGTTAACTTCAGTTCATCCCCATTTTTATTTTGTATATGATTGAATTGATTATGTTTTAATAGTTGGGACCAATTGCTGAGATTTAATGCATCAGAATTGGCCATAATATGCAAGCATATTCAGGCCGAGTGCCTGATAAAGTACACAATCAAATTGTCATTGAAATAATTGGCCCAAATTGTATAATTGCAATAGGCGTTAGCTCGAGCGTTGAAAGGATAATCAGCCTGATCTGATGGTTGTCAAAAGTTTATTTTTTAGTAATTTTCAGAATCTGAAATTTCCCCCTCTTGACTCAAACATAAGCCCTAAGATTCCCAATTAGCCTATGTTGGTCTTTTCTTATCGGTATGAACGCCTGACAAGAATAGATTTTGTTTTTCTATTTGGTAACTTCAGCTGGACCAGCTGATGGGTCTGAAGAATGATGGGCCAAATGCCCATCGAGTCTAAAGTTGGATCCCCTCCTCAACCTCAAGTGCAAACTAAAATATTATATTTATTCAAGGCAATATGACCAGGGGATGGACATTACCAAAACTAAAACTAGACTAAAAACTAACATAACTACTTAGTAAAAACAAAACGCCCTAATGAGCGGATTGAGTGAAATGCTTCAAAAAAGCAACCAACCAGGTGGGCAGCGGAAACCGCTTACCCCTCCATGGTGGAAGGGGAGGGGGATTGGGGGGCTCATCTTCAGCAGCCTCTTTGGCAGAAGCTTCTTCCTCCCATAGTAGAGTTTGTGTCACAGCAGCCAGTAATGGCGTTGGGGCATCTGCGCCATGGGTTCAATATCTCTATCAATTGTGATTTCATGGAAATTGCCAGCTAGGTAAATGGCACTGGGATATTCAGTTATGGCTTTTTCAGCTTTGATGTGGGTTTCTGAGAGTTCAACAAACGTGGCAATGTTGGTTTGGGTTATTTTGCTTTTGGATTCAGTGCTATAGTTGCCACATTCTGGATAGCATTGTTAACGTTTTTGTGTAGCTGGTTCACTGTGATTTTACTTTTCAGGGTTAGGGTTGTGGGGATAACAGGAGGTGGATTTCCTCCTGTGAGCATCACTACTGATTTAGTGACAGCTTTACGCAGGGGACAACAATCTGGTGTTGCAGCTGCTTTGACTGCAAGCTGGTGATCACTGCAAAACAATTTGGCGCTTGGCTGTGGGGTATAAAGTTGAGAGGGGTATCTGGCGTCCCATTCTTCATTAATAAACTGCTCAATTTGCAGAGATGGTTCTTCAATGAACTTACCTGAATTGTACAATTCAGTCAATAATTCCCATGGGTTTTGGTTGAGATTGGATTGTGGAATCAGCATACAGTTGAGGTTTGGTTGATTCATTCGAGGAGACATGAGATTGAACTGGTATCCAATTGATGTTTGATTGGAGGAATTATTTGTGGCATTGGGGTGAGGAGGAGGCTGATTGATGGCTGCAGGTGCAGCTGCAGCTTCCAGTTTTGGGGCGGGGGAGGTATGATTGTGCCCCATACTGGAACTTGTACAGGGTGGGCAGCGGATTGGAGGTCAGCAGATGAGTCATCCAATCTGTTGGAAGTGGTTGAGGAGGGGCACTTTCGTTTTGAGTGATTCAACTTGAAACATGATGGACAATTCTGCCTGCCTCCGATGCAGGCCCAAGATGGATGGTCGGGTGCTGAGGGAATAACAGTTCATGGTGGAATTGACACTGCAATTTTACTAAATTTATGGCTGATTGTGGCATATGCCCGAGGCCCAGCAAGTCGTTTGGCCCCATTTGGGACCACAAATTGTAAGATGGGTTTGGAGCCATAGGCTGCCAAACCATCCATCAGCTCCTGGTGGAGCACTTCAGGGGGAGGTGGGTGGGAAAACCATCAAACTGAACCACCAAGGTGGTGTCCGCTGGGAGCTGAGTCTGAGTTATGGGGAGAGGGGTGCCTTGGAATACCAGGGGCACAGTTGCTGCAGTGGCAGCATCAGCTTCGCAGGTGAGGCCAAGGTCAAAATACCCCTTGTAGGGGTGGAAATCTATAATTCTGGCGGGTGTCATCACCACCTGTGCCATTTCAATAATGACTTGGTCATGGTATGGGAATAGTTTCCCATATTCAACCCTTAGGCTGTAGCACATGTTGCTCTGGGGGAGCACTAGGGGGCAGAGAGGTATCGCTTTGGTATGAGCAAGGTGGGCATCAAGGTCCTTGGGTGGAATAAATCATCCCATAGGTTTGGAATGACTGGGTGAACCAGTCCTAGCGCATTTTCCTTCCAGATGGAAAATGGTAGGGGGAGTTTTGCTGCTGCCCCACGCTGGAGCAGCCAGCAGAGAATCTGAGGACATTGGAGCAAAACTACAACAGATGAATTTGGTTTGTTTTATTAATTCATGTAATTTTACTTGGAAAGTTATGGTGAGCAGAAAGAGAGTTAAAACTAAAATATTAAAAAGTTTAAAACTATAAGTATTTTTTGCTTTTTGTTTTTTAGTTATGTTTTTGTATTTTAATGTTTTATATTTTTTCAACTTTTTCTTTTCATAATAATCCTGCTTATTAAACCTTTTTAGGAATTTTGCATGGACTTGGTTGTATATATGGATAGTCTTAATATCCTTGATGGTTTATACAAGCTTATAAGTTTTCTCAATCACTTCCAATGTCCTGACCCAGATGTAATCTAACTTTTGCATTTGGCTTGATCCATGGGTGTTGCAAAATATAACTTCATCATTAACTTCAAATTTGGCCAGAGGGTAGCAATTCTCTAAGTCATTTTGATGTCAGGCCTTTTTCTTGGAAAAACTGTTATTTTAGGCTTGTTTGTAGTTTGACTAAGGCATCCGCAAGCTTCTCAATGTACTGAGGGTAATGTTTTCACTGGGATCCTCTAGGGCCAAATATAGCAGCGTTGGTTGTGCCAGGTGTCTACCATATAATACTTGAAATGGAGACATCCTGGTTGATGAATGGTATGAGATATTGTAGGCAAAGACTGCTGAACTTATATATGTACTCCATTTGTATGGTTTAGCTGAGATTAATTTCCAGATAATTTTCGCCAATGTCCATTTGCGCGCTCAACAGTCCCATTAGTTTTGGGGTGATAGGAAGCAGAAATAAAACCTTATACTCCCATTAGTTGGTTGAGCTTGGCAAGGACATTGGCGGTAAAGTTGGTTCCATTATCAGTCAGAATAACCTGAGGGCATCCATGTTTATGGATGATGTTTTTAAATATGAACTTGGTGGTGGTTGCCGCTCCAGATTCCCAAATAGCCTTGGCCTCAACCAATTTGTTCAAGTGGTCAATAGCTACGATTATGTACTTGGCCTATGTATTGCTTGTTGGAAGTGGGCCAACAACATCAATAGATAAAGTGTGCCAGGCATATTTTGGGCCGAACAAGCTGGTAAGAAGTGCTTTTTTTGAATGGTTTTTCACCTTGGCACTCAGCTCAGCATTTTAGCATTTCTTGGATGTCAAAATGCATTGACTCCCAGTAATAGAATTGCTTCAGATGCTCTTTTGTCTTCTTGAATCCGCCATGCCCTATGGCCCTATGTGCTGCCATAATTAAGTCTGTTTGGGCTGATGGTCTTGAAAAATAAACTTTTTGTCCTTGACAATCTTGTAAAGTGTCCCATTTTCTATGATTGTATTTTTTCCTAGATCTGATAGTATTTTTTGGACAAATTGGGCTCATCCTGATACTCTCCGCTGATCATTTTCATAAACAACTCATTGATGAACCAACTAAATGTTGTGATGGTGGGTATTCAGGATAGACAGTTGGTGTTTTGCTCCCGCTTGATGCTCAATAGTGTGGTCATAGGCTTGAAGCTTTAATGCCCAGCGTGCTAATTGGACCTCAGGTTTTCTTAAGTTATTCAACCATCTTAGGGAAGCATGATTAGTACAACTTTGAAATGAGTACCATGAAGTTAGACCTGGAATTTCTTGCAAGCATATATGACAGCTAAGCATTCTCATTCCATCATAATATAATTCTTTATATGAACGCTTAAGGTCCAACTAGTGAAGGTAACTGGATGTTCTTCACCATCTTCTCTAACTTGGGATAACACGGCAACCACTGCTGTTCAGGATGCATCAGTTTGGATGATAAATTGCGATCAAAGTCCAGATATTAAGGACAGGCACACATAATAGGGCCAATCAGAGTTGGTCAAATGCATCCTGTAAAGCTGGAGTCCAGTCAAATGGGACCTTATAAAAAGCAGATCGAAAAGCGGCTCTCCAAGTTTTGTGAAGTTGGCAATAAATTGAGAGATAGTACTAATCATGCCTAGTAATACTTGAATATTGTACTTGGCTTCAGGCCATTTCATTTTGGAGATGACATCCAACTTAGAGAGTTGGGGCCAAAGACCCACTTTATCAATCACAAAACCAAGGTATTCCAGTTGGTCTTTGAAAAACTGATTTTATTCTGGGCTTGATTTAAGTTTGTAGCAGCTAGCCTTTTGAAAAACTCCTCTAAGTGTTCCAGATGGTCATCAAAAGTGCAGCTGAAAACATTAATATTGTCAAGGTACACTAGTACACATGACAATTTTATATCTCCTGGGATTGTGTCCATTGCCTGTTGGAATGTGGCTGGGGCATTGCAGAGTCCTTGAAGCATTCTCATCAGCTGAAATAGGCCCTTTTGGGTTATGATTGCACATTTCTCGCGATCCTCTTTGGGAAGATCTATTTGCCAATATCTGCTGATAAGATCCATTGTCGAGAAGAACTTCGCGCCCCCTAGCCTATCCAAGGCATCATCAATTCGTGGCAGTGGGTACAAGTCCTTTTTAGTGATGTTGTTTAACTTCCAATAGTCAATGACTACTCAGTTGCTTCCATCCTTCTTTTTCACTATTAAAATTGGTGCTGCCCATGGACTTTTTGAAGGGACTAGCATGCCGCAATTGAGGAGTTCCTTAATCTCCTTGGATAATGCTTCTTATGATGATTTTGAGCATCAAATTGGACATAATTGAATAGGTTTATGATCTCTAGTATCGATTTTGTGGGTGACACCATTAGCACAACCCAAGTCGAAATCATCTTGTGAAAATATTTCACAATATTTAGAGAATAACTCCTGAGCTTGGCCTTTCTCAGAGTTGGTCAGGTTGCTTAAATTGGCCATAGGGACAACATTATGTATGCTGAGTTGGTCCTTATTGAGGAGCCCTAATTTAACAATATTCCTTAACTCATGGAATGAGTGAATTTCTGTGGTAGGGAACAGATGCAGAAAAGCAATTTTTTGATGTCGCCTAATGGAAATGGGCCAATTTTGCAGGTTTGCACATAAGATATGTATCTCTCCATGGCCCAGAATAATAATACCAGGGGCAACGTTTGGTTTGAATCGAGATTAAGACCATGGTTGATATATTTCACCATAAAGGCCTTCCAGGATATTAATTGTTAGTCCCATCAGGACAATTACTTGTTCTCTGGAGAGTATAGTGATGGTCTGATTTGATCCAAGTGGAATGCCCTTTGACTCATCAATCTGAGTAGGAAGTGGTTTCATCTTCGACTGAGCTTTGGAATACTCAATCAGGATGACTTCATCTTTGTAGGCCAGATTTTTGAATAGTCTTGGTTTCTTTTTTTCAACTGCATTATCACGGTTGTAGTAAAGTGGAATAGCCTGGCCCAGAATGGTGAGAGTATCGTCCATATAAATTGGTAACAAGCTCTATATCTTCTTAGGAAATCAGTCCTGATTAGGATATCATAGTTTGTATTTGGCAACACTATGCAGGTGCCGTTACTACAATGGATCCAAATTGGAGTGGTAGGGTACTGTAGGCGCCCAGTGATTTGGTGGTATGCGCTCCATCGGTTCCATATTCCTGGCAGTGGGCAAGATCGGGCACAATTTTCAGTTTTTTAACCAATTTTGTACTGACTATATTGATAGGAGCACCACTATCAACAATGGCCTGAACTTGCACCTTGTTTACTGCTATGTCCACATAGGTATATTCAGAGTAGTTTTCAGGAGTATTTATTGTGTGAATGTTGTGGCTATTGCCCAATCCCAGGTGTGCTTTCAGGCTTGAGCATATATCTGGGAAGTTCTCTTCTAAGGTATTCATGGGAATAGCCACTTGAACGTTTTTAAGCTTAGGTAAATCGGTTGAACATCTGGGTTATAGATCCAAACCCTGATCAATAATTTGCTTTGCGTAAGGTTTTGATCCCTCTTCTCAGGCTTTTTAGGTTATTTTCAGGGGTTTAGTTGCTTTTGCGATGGCCTGAGTAGTGAACATAATGACATTATTAGCCCTGATATGGTTATTTTTAGCAACATCTTTGGCCCTAAATAGCTCTTCAGGTCAGGTGGAATGGTTTGAAATTGGTGGAGTTAGAGCATTCTGCCTTTACTCCACCTGCTCTTTTACCGCCTCACTGTCACTGTTAATTCCTAAGCAAAGTTGACCCCATGCTTTTTGTTGGACCATCCGTAGCATTGACTACCAAAATGCTCTATTTGACCACATTTGTAGCATGTAATTGGCCCTAGATGGTGTTTTTGCTCAAATTTTTGGTTCATACTTTGGAATTTTTTCCCCTGTCAACATCATGTTGTTTTTTGGGCCCAAATATTGAGATTTTTGCTGATCTTTATCCCAATTAGGTGTGTTGAAATTACAGGAACAGCTTCTCAAGTAGTTGGTGAGCTCTTGGATTTCCAAGCTTCCATTGAATGCAGGCAACATGACATTGTGCAGTTCACTGAAGGGCATAATCGTGTGCTCCAATGCAATCTTGGCATCAAACTTATCTATTGCATTACACCCACGCAGAGCTTGTACCTCATGGAAATTCTATCCACAAAGTCCTTAATAGTCTCATTTAATTTGAATTCAATATTAAGAAGCTCTCTTTTTTGGGTTTTTAGTTTCTCAGGCCCTCCAAACTGTTTGGTTATTGAATTTTTGGCATCCATATTGGACCAATCGTCGCCCAGATAGGGCATAATGAGGTCACAGCTATGGGCATCAGTTGAGTTTATCAGTGCCAATCCTTTAGCATGGTCTGAGGCTCCTCTAATTGTTTAACAAATAACTTGAGGAAATAGTGAACAAATCCATCATAATTGAACTTTGGTAGATTCAAAGGTTTGAAGTCATCTCGTCCTGTTTTGGCCACAGAGGTTGTACTTCTTCTTGAGCATCTTGGTGTAACATCGCTCAAAATTGGGCCTCTTTCCCATTGGGAAGTATCCAGAGTCAGTATTGATGCCAGTACTCTAGGCATAGAACAGATGTTTGAGATCTCAGTTTCTGCATCAGTGTCAATTTCTGATGATTTGGTTTGATAATATTGCTCTGAACTACTAGATTCTGATGCCTGAATTTGGCACTTAGTTTTTCCAAACTGTTTTTTGGCCAAATGGACAGAGCTTTTTTCCTACTTTTCTTTGTCAAAGCTGGGTGAGCATCGACTGCTTTGTTTTTTGAGGTTGTCAGGCCTTTCTTTGAGTTAAGCTTGATTAGATGCTATGCTCTTAATGTCTTTGCCCATACTATCTACTTAGGAATTTGCAGTTGATAATTGCATTATACGTTCTCAGATTTCCTGAGTAATTTCAGTATTTCTGGCCTGAAATCTCAACACTACTATCCAAATTTTTGAAAATTCTTTGTTATTAAAGATATCATCCTCATCCCTGTTCAGGATGACTGGTTTTGCTGCATGAGCTCCCTCCATGTTGATCAGATTATGGCTGTAGGAGGTACCAGCTGCAGAGCCTTGTTGACTGGGAAAATAATCTGAGATGGCCTTGACTTTAGATTCCATCTTAATGTTGCTGTTACGTTTGGCCAAATTTGCCAGTAATTGGTTACTAGAATCCATATTGGAGAGTGTTACGGTTTTGAGTGAGCACCAGTTGTCAAAATCCAAGGATCACTCGCTTGGAAATTGTTATCCTGCACATTTATTTAGGCCAAAGTTCCAATGGTTGATCCTCTATAGCACCTGTAGTTTACGGGATTTGGACTGTTTAAAAACTCACTAAGCCTATTAAATTCGCCTTGACTCTTCTGGCTGATTTCAGGCATAATTTTTACTTCAAGTTCGGAAACTTCTTCTGAGGTAGGCTTCAGTACAAACCTAGAATTTGATCCATCCAGTTTGTCGACACTTTCTCCAAAGAGAGGATTCAATGAGAAAACTAGGAAAGTGAAGAAATAAATACAACTTTTATTTAAGGTATTAATTGATAATGGTCATTAGGCATGCTCCAGTATTATACATCTAGGGCATCTCCTGGCCACATTCCAGCATAAAATTTCAACAGATATTTTGCCACTCAGCTTGGCCTATGACTGAAACCTTTTCTTAGGTTCATTTAAGGCAAAATACTCCTGAAATCCTCCTGATTTCAGGTACAAAAATTGCAATAAAAGCATGCAAAATGTCCTAAGATCCTCAGGATTTCAGTTTCGTCATACTGGTGACAAAACATACCTTCTGTGAAATTTTGGCTTTAATTGAAGTATGCACCCCTAATTGGGACATCAGCAGGCCTCTTCCTTGATGGCACTAAGTAACCCCTTTTGGGCGGTCCACGTAAGTGCTATCATGCCAATTATGCATATTAACATACAAATTTCGCCCACAGGTGGGAAATTGATTACGTTTTATATTTGTCTGAAGTCCACAGGATTTTCAGACGTTAACTTCAGGTCATCCCAAATTATTTTATACTTTATTGAATTGATTGTGTCTCAATAATTGGGACCAATTGCCAAGATTTGATGCATCAAAATTGGCCATAATATGCGAGCATATTCAGGCCAAGCGCCTGATAAAATACACGATCAAATTATCATTGAGATAATTGGCCTGAATTGTATAATTGCAATAGGCGTTAGCTCAAGCGTTGAAAGGATAATTGGCCCAATCTGATAGTTGTCAAAGGTTTATTTTTGGGTCAACCACCAGAATCTGACACTAGTAATAAAATATGAATAATTAAAGGACACCCCAGAAGGTTCATATCCCCTCCTATTGTCACCAGGGCCAACAAGTTTAGGACGATGGGGGAGTTATGCTGACTTACTTGGATACAGCATGAGTTGAGGAATGAGTCAATATTTAGGAACCATATGGGGAACCATGAATTGATTATTCTTCTGTTGCATGATGTCATATTTCCAAACAACCTTGCTTGAAAATGATTCAATATATGATAGTTGAAACGATTGATGACTTCTTGAAGTGTAGGCGTTTCTCTTGTAAATGAATCCAGTACTATAGTATGACTGTCCAAAGTGCTATTGCTATTAATAATGCCCTTAAAGATGGATGAATAGGTGACTCCACGTTGAGAGCAAACATGTTTCTAGCTAAACTAAATGATTGTTTATTGTCTTGATGGAATAGAAGCATGACCTCTTTCCAGATAATTACTGATGTGAGGCATTGTTTTAGGCGGTGTACCAAGCTTCCATATTGGCCAAATATTGTTCATGAAGAGCGGGCAGCATTTAATTATTCTGCTATGCGATACACTTTCTGCATGCATCTCCATACATGTGCACATATCCTGGGTTGTAGTAGTGATTGGTGTGTATATTTCAGACCATTCTTTGGGTTTCCAGGCTGTATGGTATGTCCATATGATCCAGGTAATCAATCCTGGCATTGGTACTTGGGCTTTAATTTATTAGTTATCTGTAACTACTTTGCAATAAACTTCTTGTCTGTGAGTTAGCCTTGGGCGACCTCAGTGACTGGTCTGGCCACTTATGTGGAACTTCCACTCTGCTCTTCTCATGACTAAAAGTATTTGTTTGAAGTGTACAGGAGTGCCATGTGGTCCTGAAGCGGTTGGGTGAGATGCCAGATACTTAATCAATGAGTTTTTATTATCTGGATTTTTTAATTAGAGTGTTCTTGAAAAATTAGATCTTGCTTCTCTAGCCCAATGTGCGTCTGGAAGGTCTGTACTAGTCACCTGAGCTATCCAGGATGCTAGTATATGGGCCGCTTGTTCTACATAATTAGTTAGCCCTATAACTCCATTCCTTTTAAAACCAAATAGAGTTTCAAATCGCACAGGGGCTTTATGGTTTGACAAAGCCATATCTTTTTAAAGCATATATTGTGTATAAAAAGGACGGTGTAAAAGCAATTGCATGGGCCATAAACCATATAATTAATAATATCATGAAAATAGCTATCACAACTCGTCCAGTTAGACCTGTATGGTGTCCATGCAAGGAGGCAATTCGTTGTTATTTTATCTAGGGGTTGATTTTCATTTATGATGTTGGCGTAACCCCTTTCTCTAACCATACCCCCAGGTGGCGGACAGGTCCAGCTTCCAGCTTGCTAGTGAAGGGAAGTTCCAGTGGGGTAATTGGTGATCTTCAACTTCTAGGTCTGGTGAGGAGTCTTGATGTTGTATTATACTGCTGACCCAAGGTGGATGGTTTCCATTGGGCCTGATATTTCCCAGGAGTATTATTTCAGTTTTATAGTACTAAGTGATGTGTTTCTTATGGATGAGTATTCTTGTATTGTTTTCTCAAATATGCGAGCATCCTGGTTGTTGTAGATACCCACCACACAGTCTTCCAATAAAAGCCATCATTTTACTGGTGGTTGGCCATAGACATTTGTGAGATTTTAAGGATTAGTTCAATTATTAAGTAATTCCTGTTTTGATAGTTGAAAAGAGTTTCAGCCAAAAAAATCCTCAATTGTGCTATGTGTATGGTTTTTCTTAACCGTTCAGAAGCTCACAAAGCTATACAACAATACTTAACTCTTTTTGGTCTCTTCTGGGTAAATTTTCCCTCTCCAATCAGAAACTCCAGACACAGGTAATTATGTAAAGCTCTCTTGAATGTTTGTCCGCACTTTTTGAATGAAGATCAAATTAAAATAAGGTGATATAAGACGAAATATGATTAAATGTAAAGATGATAATTTTATTTAAAGCCAGGTGCCAGTATTTTATACCTCTAAAGGCATCTCCTGACCATACGCATCTATCAGATAAGTTCATTAAAACTATGCCAATCTTTTATGAATTATGTCAGTGGTTATTACTTTATCCGCAAGTTAATTTTAGCCCTTGAATTAACTAAATTACAACCATTTCAGCCTAATTGGAGACACTACTACTCTCATAATTTGGAAGATTTTAGGCTTAATATTAGCACCTCAGTGGTGTATATTTGCCTCTCAACCAGCCCAATTACGTTTTGTCATACAGCTGACAAAATACAATATATTGGAGAGAAAATATATGGAATTTGAATAATGATGTACCCCTAATCAGGACGTCAGCAGGCCTCTCAATAGTACTAGGTACTCCCTATTTGGGCTATCCATGTGCAAGTACTATCATGCTGATTATGATGATTGACATATATAAAAAATAGAATTCCTTAATAATAAATGCATTAGATTTAAAAAATGCAATTAGGTTTGTGCCATAAATTTACTTAATTCACCCAAGTGGATCCTATAATCATCCATAGTGATATTATATCATAGCTATTATTAGCTACAATAATCAGGTCATTTAGACGCAATTAAGGCGGTTTTAAGGTTAATCTGATTTATTAGATTATGCAGATAAATCAAGAAGTCTTAAAGGATCCATCAATGGGAGTAATCTATTAGCATTGATGGTTTTCTCAAAGGGTTTATTTTTGAGTCAACCATCAAAATCTAAAAACATTGATTCCATTGATGAGAGCATTTGTATTCTGGATTAGGGGATTAAGACTATAATTATATAGTAGAGGGTTTAGAGAGTCCCCTTGTTTGAGTCCCCTCTGTGGAAAAACTAGGTTAGTTAAAAACTTGCTCCACACACAGCCATGGTGGCTAACTCTGTGAACAACATCACCTAGTTTGTGAAGTAAATTTGGGAGTTTGTATTTTTATGGTAGGTCCTAAGATAAGTCCAGTTCAGCCTATCATATGCCTTCTGTTGATCTAAAAAGACAAGCGCTCCAGAGGCTTTAGATTGGCAGTGGCTTGCAATTTTGTGAATATTATCCCATATGGATCTTCTTGGGACAAATCCATATTGTGATAGGGATATCACATCTTCACAATTTTCTCTAATCGTTTGGCCATAATTTTTGTGAATATTTTAGTGAAAATATTAGTTAGGGGGATTGGGCGCCAATTGGATAGGTTTGTTTAACTCCTTTTTTGAAGAAAGTTACTGTGTATGCATCTTTGCCTCCAGGTATAAGGCATGCTTCCTTAATGAAATTATTCATGGAAGCTAAAAGAATATTAGCTATGTTAATAAAATATTTTTATAAGTTTCATAGGGAAGCCCATCAGGCCCAGGAAGTTTCCCTTGTGGTGCACTGTGCATCACTTCCCAAAATTCCTCACACAATATTAAGTTAATTAAATTATTGGTTTGGGCCAGGGTGTCAATATGTGCATTTGTATGAAATTTTTCTTATTTTTGCTGGTTTGACCGGGTCAGATTTGTATAAAATTTGTACAAAACCTGTGTACTTCAGTCACAACTTCCTTAGGTATTTCTGCTATGGTGTAAGTCTCAGGGAATGTTTTTTGGCTCTCAATCAAGCTATCTTTCTGTTCCCAATTAAGAAAACACCAAAGAGGATGGCAGTACCCCTCATCACCCAAGGCAATCTCACCCACGTAGTTGATGAGCAATGGGTGACAGCCCGTCCTCTTCAGATCCCACCCCCAATTTCCTCACTCACCTCAGCAGAACTGTTGTGGGGAATCATTGAAATCTGTGCCAAGATTATCAAACTGAGATCAGTCAGATTTAATTTGGGCGGCAATTGGGCTGATGGCCAAAATTCAAATGGTTGTAAAAGCATGAAGAATGAAACATTGGCTGGATTGCCTGATGGTTCCAATTTGACCCTGAAATCAGCAGAACAAATATTGGGCGCCATTGCTGAGAGTTCAGAACCCTCCAATAGTAATTCAGGTGCTGTGTCTGATGGGCCTCTATTGACTGAACAAACAGTTAATCAACTGAGCGTGGGCAGGTTGGCTGTCCCAAACCCGTTCCCAACCAAATGGTCCCATCTCTATATTGGATGGCCTTGGGGGATTCCTGTCACTCGTTGGGCCAGATACTGTCATGATAACCGTTGGAAACGTAATTGACCCCTAGTCCAGACGTTTGAGGTCAAACTGACAGAGACTCGGCCCACCGCCAAATTTTGTGATGATGGTTACCAAAGAATAAACCCCCTCTACCATCCAATTTGCCGGTTAGGCTGCATTTGTGGATCCTGACCACGTTTTCACCAATTGACCACTATTTAATCAGTTGCAAGGCACTGAGAAGATTATTGGTCGATTTTTTTACTTTATTTCCCAAATAAAAATTTTGTTAAAAAAAAACCCCAATTTTTTATTTCCTTCTTTTCAGCCACATTCCATATGGGGTTTACCTGGTGGTCCGCCGCCCCACACTCTGGGTGGGCCATACCAATTCTCTTGGTTACCATGATTCCCTCTATCGCCAATTGGACTTGACAAGTTCAAAATTTTTGGCTCTACAACCCAGTTCTCATGACCTTTTGGCAGCAGTATACAGGGATTTTATGGCCCTATGTTTGCCAACTACAAGAGAAAATCCACCTCTCTTTTACCCCTAACAAAATGGCCTTAACTACCAAGAATCTTTCAGAAACTATCCCAGTAGTTTCCACCCCTGTTAGCAGAACTCCTGGGTCCAAAATTTATTCAGTGTGGTTTGCTGTTGGGATACTCCTAACCCTGACGTTCTGCCACCAATTTATGGCATCCTATTTCCCAGCTCCATATCAATTCATATTGTCAGCAATGCCTCTGGCATTCTGGCTTGCTTTCTGGATTCTTACGCACCCTGACTGGCAGGTCGGTCTAAACTTCTTCTACCATTTCCATGACATAATTGACCAACCACTACTTCCAGCCACTTCCGCCTTGATTTTTGAATTTGGCGCCGCAGTGGTTACTCTACCAGATTGATGTGCAATCAGTTGTATGCTGTTTGTTGCTTGTTTGGTCACTCTCTGACTTTTGGAAAAGCATCACTCTATTCTGGGAAAACTCCTTCAAGCTACCCAAGATGTGACGATTGCATCTCCTCCTATTTCCTCTGACCTGGGGAAAATATTGAGTATCCCTTCCCAAGAAATCACCAATCAGGTTCTGGATGCACTCACCAAAGTACAAATGCGCACAACAATCGCACTCAATAATGCTTCTGTAATATCTGAGACCCAACAAGGTCTCACATTGTTAGATGCCGTGGATGGGGAGGCTCATCGCTGGGTGAGAAGTCTTTTACGTTCTTCCACACAAAAGGAGACCCTGCCTCCCTGATGACTGTTGTATCAGCCGCCTTGAACCCCCTTTTGTCCCAATCAGACCATTTACTTAAACTGCTCTTTGCCATGGCTGAAGCCCCTAGTTTGGCTTCTTTGATCTCTACCTTTTGTGAGCTGGCTCCCACGTCGGAACTATCTATTGACATGCTTCAGGAAGTCTTTAGAGCGAGTTTGGATTCAGTTTCTGCTCACCACGTGGTTAAATCTGCCACCCAAGGATCAATAGATCAAATAGGCGTCACCGCAACTACTATCAAAGCTTTGCCTCGCCACGTTTCCTCATATCAGGAAAGGAATTTCAAGATAGGATTCCTTAACAATGGCACAGATGATGTGCCTAACACTAAAATAATAGCGGACATGGATTCCAACTCTGCCGGAACTCCCAAGTAAAAGTTAGCATTCCCAGAGATAACTTTTAAAGATTCTGTTCAAGCCCAGATGAAGGAAACAATTATCCCAGTCCTGGTCCTTCCAATTTTCGCTCCAGCTAAGAATCCTGACCCTGGTCCCAACCCACCTATCATTTCACCAGTCGCCCATGAGTCAGTCATATCTCCCAACAAACAAAATTGCGCTTATTTTCTTGTACCCATGAGAATTAGTATCAGTTCCCACCATGTCTTCTTCGAAGCTCTGGTGATAACAGAGCAGCGGGGAGCTTCATGAGTGTAGAGTTGGCACAACAACTAAAACTGGATATGGATGTGGGCTCCTCAGTAATGGTGGCCTCCTCTGCTTATCAGTATCCATATGTTGTTTGCCAACCGATATACTTCTCAAATCACCAATATAACTTCTGCGACCATTTTTTGGCCATGCCAAACCTGGTATTTCCGGTGATCTTGGTGGTGGGATGGTGGCGCCAACAACATGTAAGGATTCATTTGGAATTGAATACGTTGTCATTTGCCAATGACAATTTGGAAGGAGAGTTCCCTCTATTCAACACCCTCGAGAAAATCCAAGGAACCAGCTCTATCACCACCCTAGTCACTTCCGTGGGCATTCTGGCTGAGTTCCCCAAAAATTTAATGCCATATTGCAGGATTTTTGACATGGAAAAGGCAGACCGTCTGCCAAAATATACTAGGTACAATTGTGGATTTTGGACGACCGTAGAATTGGTGAACATCAATTGCCCGTTGTATCCCCATATGGCAGAAGAAGAAGTTGCACTCAATACCTGGTTGGACGATATGTTAAAAAAAGGCTGGTTGTTTAAAGAAACATATCCCGTCGCTTCCCCTATCGTCTTTGAAAGAAAATTGGATGGATTGCTCCGCCCCTGCATAGATTATGGTCACCTGAACAAAATCACAGTTACAGACCCCTACCCATTGCCCTTGGAGCAGACAATCAGTCAGGCAATCGCCAAATCCTGTGTCTTTTAAAATTGGATCTGGTGATCACTTTCAATCAGATTCGAGTAATGGAAGGACAAGAATGGTTGAATGCAATCTGAACGAGGCGGGGCATTTTCCAATTTTGCATAATGCCCTTTGGGCTGAAAAATGCTCCTGCTACATTTCAACGAATGATTAACAATGTGTTAGGGGATCTCCAGTTTTCCTGTGCTATTGCTTATATCAATGATATCCTAGTCCATTCCCCAACTTCTGAGCAACACGCTATTGACTTAGAAGCAGTGGTGGCTGCTTTGCACAAAGCAGGCCTGTTCCTCAAAGCTTCCAAATGTGAGTCTTACAAGGAATAGATTACATTTCTCAGAAACCTGGTACTTAAAGAAGGGGTCGACATCCCCCCCAACAAATTAGATGCAATTTGAGAATGGCCAACCCCAACTACACAGAAGCAGCTTCAAAGTTTCTTGGGTACTATCATTTTCCTAAAGAAATTCTCCCCCACACTTTCCCAGTTGGCCTCCCCACTCCACCCCCTCACAGGGAAAAATGTACCGTTTTGTTGGACCCCCAAATGCCAGCAGGTGTTCGAAGCAATCAAAGAAGTGTTCATGTCCCCTCCCATTTGAAACATGCTGATCCCACCAAACCATATATTGTTGCATGCGATGCTTCATTGGTAGCTGTGGGCACAGTGCTTCTTCAGGACCACGATGGTCTCAAACATCCGGTCACTTATAATTCCCAAAAATTCACCGCTATGGAGCAGTCCTGGGCCATCTATGACAAGGAACAGGCCGCTGTTGCATGAGCATTAACTCATTGGCGATACCTGCTGCAAGATGCTTGTCATGAGTTAACGGTTCGCACAGATCACCAAGCTCTCTTGTATTTTTGCAAACCACAAAAATTGGCACACTAGCAAGCCTGAACCTATTGGGACCTGTGCTTTTTAACTTCAAATATGAATTCATCAAAGGTGCGCTAAATGTCCTTCCTGATTTCCTAAGCTGTAGTCCCGCTCACTGTCACTCAGAACCTGAGGAAGTAATCTCATTACCATGATCCCTGCTACTCAAATCCTATTGATTGCTCCCTCCATTGTTTCCTCTGCCACGTTGTCACCCAACTATCCATTATTGGCCCAGGTGCTAGCCGGTCAAATGGCCTGCCCTGAGGGCCTGGAGTTGATTGAACACTTGACTCACTTGAGCCCCAAACACTCCCTATATTCTTTAGATGAAGGTCTCATCTACTTTTGTTCTCATGTTTGGGTGCCTCCCTCCTTCCGCCTGAACATGTTCCGTGCACACCATGACTCCCCCCGCGGTTAAATACCCCAGTAACAATAAATGCATCGATCTGATCAAGTGAACCTTTAATTGGGCAGGACTGACCAAAAAGGTTCTGACTTAGATCACCGATTGTATTACTTGTGCTAGGGCCAAGTCAGATTATTCCGGAAAAAACGGCCTCCTGCACCCTTTACAACAGGCGGAAGGTCTATGGACCTCAGTGTCCATAGATTTCATTGTCAAACTCCCCTGCTCCAATGGTTTCACAGCGGTAATGGTGGTAGATTACTTTCCCAATTTTCCCTGTTCATTCCTTGTACTTCTGCAATTACATCAGAAGAAATGGCATGTCTATTTGGCCACTATGTGTTTTTTAATGTTTGGCCTTCCCCAGGAAATTGTTAGTGACAGGGGTAACCAGTTTACCACCCAGTTTTGGAGCGAACTCTTGTTGATCCTCAAGATAACCCCCTGTCAATCCATGGCATATCATCCTCAGTCCGATGGCCAGACTGAGCGGGTTAACCAAGTTCTCAAACAGTACCTGCATTGTTATGCGGTAGCAGCGCAAGATACCTGGGCCAATGACCTGCCTCTTGCCCAATTCGCATATAATAATGGGACTCACGCTTCCACAGGTTTCTCACCATATGAAGCAACGTTGGGTTATAACCCATCATTCTCAGTTGGGCATGCTTGCGACTAGAAGTGCAAGCTGCCGTGGATCATGCTGGCCATATTCATTTGACCCAAGCTTAGTGCAGTAACATCTTACTAAAGCTATTGATGAATACAAGCGATTCGCAGATCATAAGCGCCTTCTGGGTCATGACTTTAAGGTGGGTTCCTATGTCATGCTTGATACCCGTTATTTGTGAATCCAAACCCCTTCCTGCAAATTCGCCAGCTAGCGTTCAGGCCCCCACTTAGTGGAGGAGGTATTGGGTAATGGGGCGTTTTGATTGAAGCTTCCCGCACATTGGAAGCAACACCCAGTTTTCCATGTATCCCAGCTGTCACCCTTCAAGGGTGTGATTCCCACAGACCTGAACCAATGTCGTCAAACAATGAGGAGGAAGCCAAAGTGGAGGCCATCCTGAAATCTCGGAAGTTGTGACAATCAGTCCAATACCTTGTGGTCTGGAAAGGATATCCAGCTTATGAAAACAGTTGGGTCAAGGCGCGCAATTGCACAAATTGTATGGACCTGGTTGATGCTTTCCACACATCCCACCCCCGAGGCTCCCTGCCCGCTGCAGAAGGCCGTGATGATTATGGCTATCAAGTTACCCAAAGCGCATAAGAACGTGGCTCTGGTGCAGTTTCCCGGTGGGGGGCCATCCCCTTGGGAAAAGGAAAGGGTAATGTAAGTCTCGGGGAATGTCCTTTGGCTCTCAATCAAGCTATCTTTCTGTTCCTAAGTAAGAAAACACTGAAGAGGATGGCAGTACCCCTCATCACCCAAGGTGATCTCACCCACATAGTTGACGAGTGATGGGTAACAGCCCATCTGCTTTGGATCCCACCCCCAATTTCCTCACTCACCTTGTCAGAACTGTTGCAGGGAATCAGTGAAATCTGTGCTGAGACTATTGAACTGAAATCGGTTGGATTTAATTTGGGCAGCAATTGGGCTGATGGCCAAAATTTGAATGGTTGTAAAAGCATGAAGAATGAAACATCGGCCAGATCGCCCAATGGTTCTGATTCAACCCCAAAATCAGCAGAACAAACATTGGGCGCCATTGCTGAGAGTTTAGAACCCTCCAATAGTAATTCAGGCGTTGTGCCTGATGGGCCTCTATTGACCAAACAAATGGTTAATTGACCAAGTGTGGGCAGGTTGGCTGTCCTGAACCAATTCCCAACCAAATGGTCCCATCTCTATATTGGATGGCCTTGGAGGATTCCTGTCACTCGTTGGGCCAAACGCCATCATGCTAACCATCGGAAATATAATCCACCCCTGGTCCAGACATTTGAGGTCAAACTGACAGAGACTCAGCCCACCACTGAATTTTGCGATGATAGTTTTAAAGAATAAACCCCCCTCTACCATCCAATTCACCGGTTAGGCTGCATTTGTGGATTCTGACCACGTTTTCACCAATTGACCACTATTTAATCAGTTGCAAGGCACTGAGAATATTGTTGGTCGATTTTTCTTACTTTATTTCCCAAATAAAAATTTTGTTAAAAAAAACCCCAAATTTTTATTTCCTTCTTTTCAGCCACATTCCATATGGTGTTACCTGGTGGTCCGCCGCCCCACACTCTGGGTGGGCCATACCAATTCTCTTGGTTACCATGATTCCCTCTATCGCCAATTGGACTTGACAAGTTCAAAATTTTTGGCTCTACAACCCAGTTCTCATGACCTTTTGGCAGCAGTATACAGGGATTTTATGGCCCTATGTTTGCCAACTACAAGAGAAAATCCACCTCTCTTTTACCCCTAACAAAATGGCCTTAACAACCAAGAATCTTGCAGAAACTATCCCAGTAGTTTCCACCCCTGTTAGCAGAACTCCTGGGTCCAAAATTTATTCAGTGTGGTTTGCTGTTGGGATACTCCTAACCCTGACATTCCGCCACCAATTTATGGCATCCTATTTCCCAGCTCCATATCAAGTCATATGGTCAGCAATGCCTCTGGCATTCTGGCTTGCTTTCTGGATGCTTACGCACCCTGACTGGCAGGCCAGTCTAAACTTCTTCTGACCTTTCCATGACATATGGATTTATCCAGTCGTTGGACCTGTATGCAGGCTAACATGTTCTTTCAGGTGTAAAATTAACAGAAAAATAATTTAAACAAGTTTCTCCATCTTTTAGGTTTTTTGCTCTGTATTTAAAATCACCATGGTGTTGGTGTTCATGCATCAAGGTGTTTAGATGTGCAGAAACCTCTGCCCATCTGCGTCCCCATCCAGGATTGTATCCTATGCGTGGGTCATTGTTTTCTTTTTTAGCACTAGTGGTGACCAACCCAAAAAGGGGAGCCGCCACGCATCTTTATTTGCAAATGGGCCAAACAAAGGGATTATTAGAAACAAAAAAGTTTCCTAGTATGGCACCTCAGTTAACATCCTAGAAAGCCATATCAGAAGGTGAGGAAAATTTAGGGAAACTTTTGTCCAGCGCACGCATTAGCTGGTGGACCATGGCAGACAGCATCAGGGTGGAAGCATCAGCAACATGGGACAAAAGGAGGTATAGTTGTGGGTTTCCTTGGTTTATGAGGCCAGCAGTGCCCATCGCCTCAACATATTGAGCAAGTTGATGCTCAGCAAAGTGATGAGAGTTGGCACATAAGTGAAAGACTTTATGCGCCGGCAGGTTTTGGGACAATCAGGGTTGAAAAGAGAAGTTTTTGCCACATCAGTGCAAGCGCAGCTCACACCAAAAGTGAGCTCTTCAATTTTATACTTTGCATCTTCCTCAAAATCATGAGGATAATTGGGGATAGGAATTTCCTCAACAAGGGGCTCCATCGCCCCCATGAAGTTGCTGGTGAAGTAGGGTATTGGCAGGGGCATCTGAAGCCTCAACTACCAGTAATACATTGTTTTCCAGGTGATCAATTTTGTCCAAGTGCGTTTAATAATGGCTGAAGCTTCCCAGTATCTTCTTAATATTGCATATTTAATCTGTTGTAATGTTGATTTTATAAAATTATCCCAGGTGATTAGTGGGTCTGAACAAAAAGTGTATGAAAATCATGTGTTGAGGACATTTCCTTCACCCAGGATTGAAATTCTAAGTCAGCTAAAATCTCTGGGATTATTCTGCACCACCTGGGTGCTTAATTAATTGTTTTTAAAGGTGTGAAGGATACTTAAACTAGCCAGTGGTTAGAGAATTTGATTTTTGTAGCTTTGAATTTATAAATTTGGTGTCAGAAAATTAGCGGCGTAAGTATTAGGTCTATTTTGTGACATAGAAATAAGTTGCTTTTGTGTACATGCGGACATGTCATGTTATGCATGAGAGGTGACCATTTAGGTAAAGGATCACATAGGCCTAAGGTGGCTTTCAATATGCAAAGATCAACATGCCCTTGTGGTGCCTCCATTGTGTGTGGCTATCAATTGGTGTCTGGGTGTTATAATCTATATGGTCTCGTGACTATTTTTGCTGAGAACCACTAAATTAACTGCACAGGTTCTTTGTTGTGCAATTCTCCGCATTGTCTGATAGTAAGATGAAACGTTTAATAATATTATGGAGACTACTATCCATAGTTGAATAAAGTACTAGTATTGGGTCCAACGCTTGATTAGGATTTCCTCTCAAAATACTTAGGATGTCCTCAATAGGGATTCATTCCTTTATACCACCAAACTCAATTTAAGCTCAGATCCTTTTTTACAGTTTCTCTGGTGACACACCATCAGCAATCCCCAATTTAGTTCAGCTTATCTTCTCTGGATCCACGCTTAGATCCTTGCTCTTTATCCTAAAAAGTCTCCCAATTTAAGCACACAGCAATAATTTCCTTGAGAAAGAATAGAACTTGAAATGGATTGAGTATAAGCATCAAGTATATACATGTGTATATCTTCATTTTTTATTAAGTGAATTCTCAGAGGAAATTTATAGTGTGAATTTAGTGCCCAACCTTGGTTAGCACCTCATCATTGAAATGGCAGCTGGTGCCATTGAATTACCCATCCTCATCTCATCAGCGATGGTCTTCCCCATCCTGGCTAGGATTCCATCATTGGACATCCTTGAAACCTAAAATGGAAAGAGTCAGAAAACGTGTTCCTAAAATTTTTCTCTTGATCCCAGCAAACCAACCATATTTGTCAAGCGACTTTCTTAGATAATGTGACTTGTTACCCATTAAGGCTGGTCACAGAACAACTGATTGATTCACTAGTTGCAGGCGGCATCACTCACGTTGCAACTTGATTTAAATATCCAATCAGTCAGTGATGAAACCTACCAATCCCAATTGGTACACCTGATAGTTATTCATCAATCAACTATCAGATGCCCCTATTTTGTCAGCAACGCTGCCCAACAAGACCTTAAGCATTCATCCAGATCAATCTCCAACTGATCTGACCCAGGCGAATAGCCTAAAATCCCCCAAAAATTGTTACCCCAAAATCAGGGCCAACTGATATCCAATTCACTTCGCTATAGGGAATTATCCCCTAGTGACCCCTGGTAATCTAGTTGGCCGGGAATATGGGCAAAAATCCGAACACTGGGTTAATCCAGCAGTTCATGTCTCACATGATGAAAGTTTTTGCTGGGCAATAAAGGTGTGTCAAAGATAATAGAAACTCTTGACGCTCCATCGCACAGTTCAGTGCATACACGCTGGCTATTGTGTGCACCTCTTTGTGCCATGAGAAGGTAACAGCTAGTACACGGCTGTTCAAAAACGAATTTTTATTAATGAATTTAAATTTTTGGTTCACACGTACAATCACCCAACAGTGTTGTTGCCAAATTAATATTGTTGGAAGAAACATGTTTTCCCATGCCTCCTCCTTTCCCTGTGGACAGTGGGTTTTCTGCACCGCCAGATGTCTACAGGGGGGTTGTGCAGGAGAATCAACTTCTTGGCCTGGGACACTAAGTCCTTGAGTCCTGCTATGTTCAGAGTCCCTATCTCTACTGAGACTCACAGTGCGCCTCAGGAGTGTTTAGTAGGGCACCTTAGCCCTACTCCCTCGCCCTCTTTTCTCACCTTTGCATCCTTGCTGTGGGTGTCATATTGATGAGTAGGCACTGGGATATATTTTGACTCTTTTGTTACTGCTGTTTTTGTTCCCTTATTGACTTTGTTGGCTTTCAATTTATTACTGCGGCGTTCTTGTATGTTCTCAATGGTCACATTTTTATCTGACGCATTCAATTGTTGATTTTCAATCTCATATGGGTTGTAATTTGTTTTTTTGAGGGGGGTGCTGAACCCCTGTGTTGATGCATTTTCTTCTAAATTGTGTTTCACCATTCCTGTTTGTTTGGATTGGTTGCTTGGTTTTTTTGGAATTTACTTGGCTTATTGTTTCTAGTTCTTCCATGTCTTTCTGAATCTGTTCAGGCGAAATGGATGATTCTGTGAAAACCTTTGCCTTGGCCAAAGCCAACTTGCAAGCCTGTTTGGCCAATTTCCACTCCTTTGGGGAATTTGGGTTGATAATTTTATATTTTCCAAATTCTCATCAGTTGAATGCCTGTGTGGTATCAGTGATTTTGGCATACTCTGAGTCATCTTTGCCCATTTCTTCCTCACAGAATTTTATTTCTCTTAGGCCTTCTCTTATGGGACAAGCATTAATCTTGTTGCCAAAGTCCTGCAAGTGGTTGCATATGGGGGCGCACTTTCCACTGTTGCACAGAGTAATTGGGATTTTTTCTATTCAATAATAATGGATGCAATATGGGGGATTTTGTGATATCCACCATTATCTCCGGGTTTATGGAAATAATTGCAATTGCCTTTCATGTGCTAAGGGTTGGCATTAGCTGGAATCTTTGCATCTCAAATTGTCTAATTTCTTCATATGATTCCAAGCCTTCCTTGAGATGTTTTTTGACTACTGTGCACTCCAGTGTTGTTGTAAGATAATCAAACTTTATAAATATCTTTGATTTTATCCAACGTGTACATTTGGTTGATACCAAATGTTGACTGTTGGGAAGGTCAATTACTACTCTGACCTTTGCAGCTTTGTTTGCTTTTTCCACTGTCTCAAACTCAAGGTCCACTCAACCATGGTGGATAGGCTGAGTTGTCATGTACACAGCATGCGGGAATAATTTTGGTGGGCTTCACCAAACTTTTTCCACATTGCTGATGCCTCTGTGCACAAAAATATATGGATCCCATATTCAACTGATGGCAGCAGTTGAGAGTGGGACAATTCCATTTAACTGTAGTATTTTACTAGTGAATCCACAAAACCTGTGTGGTGAACTACCTCAGGTTTTTTTATTTTTACTTTAGTTTTGTCTACTCCTGTGCGCTTGGTGCCTTTGGGCGGTGCAGATCCAGATCCATTACTCTTTACTACGTTTGCCCAATTATGTCCTTGTTTATTAAATGTGCTCATCTTTTTAAATTTATTGCGAGGGAAGGCTGACCATGGGACGGACACTTCCAAATATGACTCAGAAGAGACAAAACTTAGTACCAGAAAAGCACCCCAGAGAAGCAATGCTATCTCTTGTTGCCAGCGGGAACGCCACTTATGGGGAGGGGAGGAAACGTGTGAAGGGGCCATAGCCACAATTGAGCACGTGTGGAGGAAGGGGTCTGATTTGATGAACCAGACTAGGAACCAGGAAGAGACCAGCTGTCAGCGACGCGGTGGGAGGTATCCAAACATCCACGCTTGAAAGTGGTCCACCAAATGGGACCAGAATCTGTGTACTGCTTCTGGGAGGGTGGGGGTGGAGCCTGCGATGGCATCTAAGACAATCGTGTGGATGGTCCACATGGCGATTGCAACCACCAAAGCACAAAGGGAGGGCAGAAGGGGGAGGCCATTGATAGAGCGAACATATCTCTTGACAGACTGAAGGGATGCGTTTGATCCTGGCCCAGAAGACGTTGAACTTCGCGCCATATCACTTTAGAGGTAGGGCACTTCTCCAGGTGGTGAAACAGCGTTCCATACTGGTCACACATGACACAGGATGAGTGTAAAGCGTTAGAGCGCTCAGCTGTACGATACACCCGCCTCAGGCAGCGCCACACATGGGAGCAGACTTGAGGTTGCAACAGAGGATGGTGTACATATTTACAGATATTTTTTGGGTCTCAATGAAGTAAGGGATGTCCATCATGTCCATGTAGTCCACCCTGGATAGGACATGGGTTCAAATGGGGACCACGCCATCATGGATGGGTAGCCCCTGTACCTCTTGTGTGAACTGAGGAGAGGGGCGGCCTCTTTGGGTTGTATGTCCGCTGATATGAATTCTCCACTCAGCGCTCCGCATGGAGAGGAGGATTCGTTTGTAGTGGGTTTTAGTCCCGTGAGGACCTGTGGCCGATGTATGTGAAGCGAGGTATTTCATCAGGGAGTGGGGGTTCGATGGATTGTTTAGGCCCAAGGCGTGGGAAAAGTTGGAGCGGGCTGCGCGGGACCTGTGTTGGGAGGGGAGTGTAGGGGTGGTGAAGGCCACAATCCAGGTACCCAGGATCTTGGTGGCATGGGCTTTGAAGTCAAGCAGGCCCATGCCACCGTGATGTTGAGGGCCAAACATGACCTCTAGCCGCACTGGTGGAAGGCGGCCCAACCAAAGCCATCCTTGCAGCAAGGCATACAAGGATTTGTAGAAGCTTGGGGAGAAGGGGATGGCATGGGCTCCAAACCAGACTTTGGAGAGGAGCATGGAGTTGGCTAAAACAATCCTGCCAGTAAGGGAAGTAGGGTGGGCTCTGAGAGAGGTGATTCGCTTCATCACGTTATCCAGAATACAGCACTCCATTACTGCTGACGCGTATCCGCCTGCCTCCATCCACACGCCCAGATGGCGTACTGGTCCTATGGTAGGACATGGCATGAAGGGGAGCACCAGTGGGGCGGTGTGTTTTGAATTAGTAGGGCGAGGACGTGGGTGAGCAGATGGGCTGGGAACTAAGTGCTGGGGTCCAGTAGTTCTGAAACTGACCAAGTAGGATGATTTCGGTTTTGAAAAGCATTCAGTGCCACGTTGCTTACCTGGGAATACTCCTGGATGAGAGCTTCAAGCGCGCGTGCATCTTGATTATTAGACACCCCCACCACACAATCATCTGTGAACGCCATTATCTTGACTGGGGCTTGGCCTGGCACGTGGACTCCAGTGAGTTGGGCATTCACATTTCGCAGTAGTGGGTCAAGGCTGAAGTTGTATAAGAGTGGGCTGAGGGGGTCCCCTTGTCGCAAGCCCCTTTGAGGGCGGACTACTTCTGTTAGGAAGCCAGGGCCACGCACTGCCATTGTTGCAGATTCTGTGAGCGGCATTACCCAGTTGATGAAGTGAGGGGGTAGGCGGAATTGATGGAGGCAGGCCCTGAGGTATTCCCAATTTACTCTATCATAGGCCTTTTGTTGGTCCAAGAATACAAGTGCCCCAGAGGCTGTGGACTGACATACATTAGCCACAGAGTGCACGTTATCCCAAATCGACCTTCTGGGGATGAACCCAAATTGTTCTGGGGAGATGGTGGCAGATGCTACAGTCCCTAAACGGTTAGCCATGATTTTTGTTAAAATTTTGGTGTCTGTGTTAGTTAGAGAAATGGGGCGCCAGTTGGCTAAGTCTAGCTTATCCCCTTTCTTGAAGAGTGTGACAGTGAAAGCCTCATGTCCTCCTGGTAGGAAGCGCATTTCCATCAGGCTTTGTTTAAGTGAGGTGAGCAGCAATGGGGATATACATTTGAAATATTTTTTGTAGAACTCATATGGAATGCCATCTGGGCCTGGGCATTTTTGGTTTGGTGCACCGCGAATGGCTGTCCATAATTCGTTTGGAGTAATCAAATTCATTATTTCTGAGTATTGGAAAATGGAGCAGATGTGGGCTCAGTCGAGAAATTCCACCACTTCAGCTGGCTGAATTGAATCAGAGCGGTACAACTCAGAGTAATACTGTTGCGTTTTGATTGCCACTTCAGCCGGTGTATCTGTAATGGAATTATCCGATCTTTGCACCTGTGTGCAGGCCACACTCTGGCGTGGTGCAAAATTTTTTTTAAAGAAATGTGCGGTGCACTTGTCACCTTTTGTGATGCATGTGGCCCTGTACTGAACACAAACCCGATGTTTGTGTTGTCTTTTGAGTGCATTGAGGTGGGCAGCTGCCTCCGCCCATTTCTGTCCCCATGCAGAGCTGTATCCTGTAACTGGGATGTTGGACTCTAAGTGTGCCAATTCTGCCAGAGCGCGCAAGATAACCGCTGATGTGGCTCATGAGCATCTGGAGGAGAGATGGCGAGAGTGTCAGATGGTGTTATCTTTGAAAGTTGCCCATGTGGAAATGGGGTCCACACAAAACGGTGCAACAAAATTTTTTGCCATAGTTGCCTCTTCTACCCACGTGGAATATCCTGGCAACCTGAGCTTGGGGGGCGGATTTTGTACCAATGTGGGGCCTTAGCAGCCGTGACAGGTAGGTGGTAGGTTAGCGAGACCAGTTGATGGTCGGAGAGTTCCAATTTTGTTGTCTTGAAGTGGGAGATGTGGGGTTGGAATTTCGCTGGCATTAGGATAATGTCGATGTGGGTCATGGACCTTAATTGGCCATTGTGGACATGGGGCTGTGTCATGTTTTTGAGCAGTGGGGCATGCCACAGAAGCACATCCATTAAACCAAGGGTGGCCTTTAGAACGCATAGTTCTATGTGACCCTGGGGGGCGTGGGGTGAGGAAGGCCACCGGTCCATTGGTGTGTTTAGCCAACAGTTCATGTCGCTGACTATGAAGGAGTCTGGGGGTAGCGGGAGGGATTTGAAAAATGAGAAAAATTCCTGATGCTTGAATGCACCATTTGGGGCATAGATGTTGATGATTGCATGTGCTACGTCAGCCCACGAGAAGGTGACAACAAGCACTCGGCCATTTAGGAATGTTTCTGAGGATAAAAATTTAAAAAATAATTTTTCTGAATTGGCACCCCACAGTGCATCGACCAAAAGGATAGGGATGGGAGGAGCATTGTTTTCCAAGCTTCCTCAGAACCTCGTGGACAGTGGGACTCCTGGATGGCCAGGATATCCACGGGTAAATTATGTTGTAAAAAACTCAGTTTACTAGCCCAGGATGGGGAGGCCTTGAGTCCAGTGATATTCAACATCCCTATGGTGAAGGTTTCCCCCATCACACCTTAGGTGTAAGGGGGTGGGCACCTGGGCCCACCATCCTCTTCTAGATCCCCGTGGGCCTTCACAGCAGCGCAGGTGTTAGCAGCAACGCTATCAGAGGTTTTGTTTTTTTTTTTTAGAAAGAGTTGCGTTGGCTTTAGCCTTCACTTTTTGTTTTCCCGACATCAGACGAATTTTTTGCAGTGCGGGTGAGTTTGGTGCACCATTGAGCGGGTTGAAAAAAAAAATTTCAGTTGGGATGGGTCCCAAGTCAGTTTCAATTGGAGCTTAGGTGCAACAATTGGGTGAGATCAAATCTCCCATCAGATCCTCAGATTGAGTGGCCCACTCAGCATGGGCTTCCCAATCTGATTGGTTGATGGATTCCCAAGTTGCTTCCACCGCGAAGGTCTCCATGTCCTCCTGGTGTTGTGAGTGTGGGATAGCGGTGGTGGCTTTGGCCGCTTCCTTGGCTGCAGCCCTATGGGCCTGCTTGGCCTTCTTCCGCTCTTGTGGGGAGATAGGCTTTACCAGTAGGTAGCAGCCTTGTGCTCCCCATGGGAAGGCCTCCTTAGAGCTTGTGGTTGGTTCGTAGTGCGCCTCTCCACTGGCCATGGCTGCCAAGGGGTGCTCTTGGAATGTGACGCCCTCCTTGATGGGGCATGCATGTGCCTTATGGCCAAATGCGTCACAGTGTGTGCAAATGGGGGGCGCGCTGTCCACGGTCACCTGGAATGGGTGGGTGGTATGCCCTGTGATATCAATAAAAGTGGAGTGTGGGATCTGGGTTAGGTTCTTCGCAATCTCCTCAGTTGGGGTCAGAACTGCGATGGCTTTGCCGGTGCACAGGTGTGGCATCAGTGTAAAGCGTTGCATTTTGAAAGATTGTATTTCACTGTATATGGCGAGACCATCTTTCAGGTGTTGTTCCAAATTGTCACGTTTTACTGTAGTAGGCAAAAAGTTGAGCGTGAGGAAAATTTGGTTTGATTTTGTCCATCTGGTGCGTTTAGTTTTTATGACCCGTTGCCCTTTGGGGAGGTTGACCACTATGCACACCTCTGTAGCCTCATCTGCTGCCATTTTGCTTTTGAAACCTAGGTCCAGCCAACTGTGTGACATGGAGTGAGGTGCAACATACACCGCGGTCAGTAAAATTGTGTGTACATCTTCACAAAACTTTTCCCATAAGGCCGTTTTTTTAATGTCCAGAAACATGTGGACTCCAAATTCCACCGACGAAAGTGGCTGGGAATGTGGCGTGTTGATGTACTGGTTGCATCATGCTTGCCATGCGAGTATCTCTGAGGAAATAGTGACCACCAGTTTCTTAGTATTTTTATCAATTCTGCCAGATTCTCTGGGGCATTTTCAAACGTTGGAGGCTGCGGGCCTTCCACCTGCTCCTCTTACCTTGCTTGCCCAACTGCTCCCTGACATGGGCGCAGACTAATCTCCTCTGTGAGATTATCAAACTAGATTCAGTCTTGAATTGAATAGGTTTCAATAGTGATTGCAACGAGAAAGAAAAGTTTAAATGTGCTCATATTACCTGGCATTGATTATCAAAGTGTTCTGTTTGAATTGAATCATTTACTAATAAGCGATAGTAATTGAAAAGAAAAGCTCCTCCAATTAAGCTTTATTAAAAACTTTTTTTAATGAAAATTAAATTAAGACATGTGACATCTTCAGAGAGCTGGTGCTTGATCTAAGCAGATTTCCATAAATATTGGAAAGGGATCTTTGGGAAACAACAGAAGAGAGGGTAAAACTTATGCTAAAATAACATTCCTTAGTAAAATTTAAAAAATTAATCTATCTTCTAAGTAATAAATATAGGCTGTAAGAATCTTGAAGGTTTGGTAAATGGCGGCGGTATTGGGGAACTTACATGAAGTACTTTCACTATTTTGGCGTTATAGTTAAAGAATTTTAATATAAAAGAGTTTAATCTTTTCATTATACAAATTACAGAAGTGATGAGAATTGGAGTGGGCGAACTTTTTGGAGTTTTACTAAGATAAAATTGAACTCCTACCTGAAAAAGGGGTAGTAGGCACCACCTGGCTTATTGCCCTTTGTGGGAGGCCTAATAAATGGGCTCAAAATTCTAAGCTGAAAAGTTTCTATTGTGCATCATGCCAATGCAATACATCAAAATGCTGTCGGTGTCATGTAGTGTGCTGAGAATAATAAAACCAGTATGGAACTCTGAGTGAGTGAACATCCAGAGCCCCCATCCAGATACCTTCAGTACAGACATCAATATTGACAGACATGATAAGAAAAATGCAGCCTCAGGCACTAGCCAAAAACCCCTGAAATTAATGATCGTAATTGTGAGATGTCTGGTGGACTGCAAAAATCCACAGATAATATTTGAAACTTTTTGAGGATCATTTATATAGAAATTTCAAGAGGGGTAGAAAATAAAAAATGGAGTGACATCAGAACCTGTCAGGTTCTGCTTCCTTATGAGCTCATAAACAAATTCGGGACCTAAACTTCACTCTTTGTCAAGAATAATTTCAAAATTTTCAATTGCACTGGATTGCCATTCAGAAATCCTTGATGCCATATTGATTCTGGCTTGGCCAGCTGACTCACGCTTAAACTTTACCACCAACTTTCCCCTACCAATGCAATTTCACTTAATGGACAGGCATTGCTTCATCTAGCGGGTGACTGGGTGCACCCACAGCCAGGCCAAATATGGCCCACTCACTGGGTTAAGATGGAATTTGGTGCACTCATAACTTTCAGGAACTGGCTCACAATTTTGATGACAAAGAACCACGCCAGATGGGAATTCTATGCTCAAAACCAATAAATTCGATTAATATTTTGTTAAATTCCAATTTACTTATGTTGGTGGAACTCAAACTGCCGGTGACAACCTGCTGAGGGGAAGGATCACTACCAACCCATGCTGTAAGAGACCTCTGGCTGCCGCCACTTCCCCACACATCCTGAATTCTCTGTAATAGCTTATGGGTGGGTAACATAGAAAAATGACATGTCCTTCTTGGGGTATTCTGGTAGTTTTGAATTACACTTCCAATGAGGCAGGTTTTCTCTCAAAGTTACTTAGATGGATTCTCCAAAAAAGCTAGAATTAATCGTAAAAAACAGGTTATAAATTGACCTAATTTTTATTATTGGAAGGATTGAGTATTTATGGGTTTTGAAATGGATTAAGATCTATCTGACCTAATTAATCGCTGAGCAATTGAATCTTCTATCCCCTGATCAGGATGAGACTGATCATTCTTATTAACTTGATATATTTAGATAAATTCCGCTCCCCTTCCAATATTTCCAGGGGAATTTTTGGGGTAGTATATTTGGAAATGAGAGAATTTGGCGAAATCCTGACACTTCACCCCTCAAGATTTGATCATGGAGGAGGGTGAATTTTCAAAAATCTGGGGTGGATACGGTTTACCACTATACCTGTATCAACATAGATAATTGAGTATTCTAATTCCTTTTGGAATATAACTTGATAAGGACCAGACCAGTCAGATCCTAATTTCTCAGTTCGCCCACTAGGTTGGTAGTGATAATACATAACATAATCTCCAATTTGATATTCAGGTAAGGCGGGTTTATGTTGATTACTTATTTGCGTCTCCTTTTTAGTGGTTAAGGCATTTGATTTCATGACTTGAGCTTAAGGACAAATAATCTCATCAGCCAGATTTTTCATAAGTAAATTAGAGTTTTCTGGTATACCATATTCAAGTATTGCCTGAACACTAAAAGGGACTGAGGTATCTCGCCCATAGATACACTTGAAAGGTGACATATTGATAATTCGATGATAACTTATTTGATATGCAAACAAAGCAGTAGTCAAATAAAAGTTCCACCAAGATGGTTCAGTTGAGGCCATCTTCCTTGGAATCAAAACTAAAGTTCCATTGACTCGTTCAATGGCCCCATTCATGGATGGATTGTAAGGAATGACAAATTGTTAAGCAGTATTAAATAATTTGGATAATTTTTACAAGAGTTGCAAGGTAAAATTAGTCCCGTTGTCCGACATAAGGACCTTGGGACACCCATGCTGATTAATAATGTGCTGGTAAAGGAATAGCGCAGTGGTCTTAGCATATGGGGTGGCAATGGATATGGCCTTGACCTATTTAGTTAAATGGCCAACAGCCATGATAATGTACTAATGTCCATGCAATCCCCAAGGAAAAGTTCCTATATTATCAATATTTACCACTTCAAATGCCTTAGTTGGTGGGATTACTTGATGCTGATAAGTAGGGTTGGTCGCCCATAACTTTTACAGATGAGACACAAGTTTAGGGTTTCTTGAATAGTTTCAGCCATATTATTAGAATAGTATTGGGTTTTCAACCACTCTTGAGTTTTCTTTAAACCACTATGACCTACTTGTTTGTATTCTTCCATGATAGCATGGTACCTGGAATTGGGTTGCAAAAAGGGTAACCATTTTATTTTAATCTTCTTATATAAAGCCCCTTCCTGGATCATATTATCTTTAGTAATAGTTTTTAGAAAATCACGATCTTCTTCAAATTCTCAATCCCACACTCAGGTCGTCCAATGAGATTATATAGTCATTCTTATTTTCCCAAATCCAAGGTCAGTATAGGCAGTTGGGAAATACCATCAGCATTTTAATGTTGAGTACCCAAATGATGTACAATGGAAAAATCGTAATTTTGCAAGCTTAAAGCCCAACAGGCTAATCTCCCATCCAGATCCTTCATATTTTGAAGCCATGTTAAAGAAGAATAGTCAGTAATAACAGTAAAATGGTTATCATATAGGAAGGGTTGAAATTTCTTAATTATTAGAATTACAGCCAAACATTCCCTCTCAGTTACACTGTAATTTAGTTCAGCTTTGTAAAAAGTTTTGCTATAAACTGCAACGGGATGATCATTTTGCTCTTTGTCACAAGAGATAGGATAACCCCAATAGCGACATTACTTGCATTAGTATTTAAGAAAAGAGGGATTGTTAAATTGAGGATGAATTAAAACAGGTGCCTTAGTAAAGGCAGTTTGCAGAGAATTGAGCAACTGTTACTGAGCTGAGCTCCACTCAAATGGCACATCTTTTTGTAATAGATGGAATAATGGTTCAGCCATATCAGGAAACTTGGATATAATATGACAATAATACCCAACCATACTGAGAAAGACTTGTATATCCTGCAGAGAGGTTGGGGGTGGCAAAAGATGAATAGCTTGAATTTTATCTAAGAGGGAGAAACCCTTTAACCGATACCTAATAACCTAAATATTTTATTTCATTTTGGAAAGAGGAACATTTGGAGGGTTTGACTTCAGGGAAGAATTCCAAATGCTTCTGAAAACTTCTATTTAAAATGTCCTAAATGATCAGTAAATGTTTTTGAAAACATGGTAATATAATCAAGATATACTAAAACACAGGTCAGCTTTAAATACCATAACATACCGTCCATAGTCCTTTGGAAAGTTACGTGGGCGTTGCTCAACCCTTGTGGCACTTGGGTTGGTCAAATAAACCCTCACTGTATATTAAGGCACATTTAGCTTGGTCTTTGTTGGAGATTCAACTGTGATGACCAATTCTAATCAAGATCAAGATTTGGTGTCCTGGTCTAATAAGATCTTAAAAACTCAGTCAGAGATATCTAATTCTTGGTTAGACCAATGATTGACCCTTCATAGTTACTAGCCTCTTCTGATGGATGAGGCTAAGCAATCCAAAGGGGCTAAGCCCTCCACAAGAAGGTCAATCCCATATAATAAAAACTTTATCAGATCTGACTATCACAATTATGTTAATAATAATCAGCAAATTGGTCCTCTATTAGAAAAAAATCTTACCTCAGTTGAAGCACGAAGATCCTCACAAAGAACTACCAAATCTACTCCTATAAATATCCTTCATTTTTAACTAATAAAGTACCACTTATTTTTCTTGCGTAGCTCAATTTTGGTCAAATCATAACAAAGTTCAGTATTCCAGTTGAGATTTATTATTGCAACTAAACCGATAACTTCGTTGCCTTGTTTTCACCTTCACTAGAGCCATGAAACTAATATTTTGTAGCCTTCATAGCATCTGAATATTGCAATTTCTCACAAAAATTCCAATACTGGTGCTTTATGCCAGATCTGCTTCTGAGGCTACCTGGTGAAAACATATTTTCATGACGATGAATATGTCTAGTAAAGCAAGTCCCTCTTCTGAGGAATAAATGAGTATCACCCAATGGGTACACTCCAACAGGCAGGAGATGCCTTCTACTATATCAGTGATCTTCACTTTTGAGCATCTATGGACTTGGCCATTGAGTGCCTGACCAAGATAATTTTCAATACAATCTGCAGATGTGGAAGAAACGGTCAAGAGCTTAATAAGGGGCTATTCAGCCTGGTGTTATCCTAACAGAGACTGAGCATCTAAGGTTGCATCTAATATGATGGACTTATATAACAGAGTGGTTTTACAACATACCAAAGTCAGTTTGGCTAGAACAGAGCAGTATCTCCAGCGGTACGTGCATCCCGCCATTCATCACATACTCCATAATTTGGGGTTACATCATCTTTAGATCCAACGCCAGTTGACCCTGGTGCAACAATTTCATTATCAGCTATCTTCTTTATATGAGACTGCTTCTAACTTTGGTCAGTATAATTGTGAAGCCATATTTGGTAATAGGAGGAAATAAATGCTCTACATATTCATCTGGTGAGAATTGACAATGGAGTTGTGAGTTACATCGGCCAAGAAGTATCTCAACAGGTTAATGATATCACTAATCCTATTCAACATTGAATCACTACCCTTGAAGATCAGATTACTAAACAACTGGGACAATTGTGGGACCAACATGAGGGACGCTTTGTTGAACTTGACAGGCTACTTTGACAACTTGTCCAAATTGTGGATAATATTTGAGAAGGTGGACCCAGTCCTGTTGGTCATACTGGACCTCTGGGACCATCTAGTTCTTCTTTGGTGACCCCAGGACTCCCTGGTGAATGAGGTCCTCAAGGCACTGCGGGTTAACAGGGCCCCCTGGGCCTGCAGGTCACGATAGTTTGCAAGGACCCCTACTACCTCCTGGTCCCTCCAGCTCAACGCTTTCAGTTCACGATTATGAACCTTCAAGTCTACTGGTAACAAGAGTGCAGGAGTTAAAAAACCAAATCCGAGCCAAAGCTCAAGGATGTTTCTTATTTTTAGAAAGCCTTCCAACTAACCTGGATTATTCATTAACCAACTTATTGGATGGTGTTGATAATGCTCATCATCTATGAGATGATAACCAATCTACGCAAGAAACTCAGTCTGCAATGTTGACAGCTTCCATTTATTGGTTAACTGCTTAATATGGAGTACAAAAGAATAAGCAAGAAGAGATGCTTTCTGCAATTTCTAACTTAGATTAATCGCCTGAAAAATGACCATCTTACACAATGGGTCCAAAATCTATAGGATGTTTAAACCATTTATGACAACATGTTGACCAAATTCCTACTCAAGCCCATATCCCTGAGTCTGAACCCTCCAAAGCTGATCCAGTACTGCTATCTGGCATACACGTCTTAAGCAATGAAACCATCACTCTCAAACCTACCTTTGAGGATAAGTATGAGCCAGGCGAAGGTAGCATTCATTCTTTTTTACTGTCTATGAGCGAGCAATGGATGGGGTGACAGATCAACAGAAAGTTCGACATATTACTTCATTTTTAAGCCAATTCACTCAAGAAATCATGGTCCCTCGCCTTAAGGTTTGAAATACATGGGCTAAAGTGTAAAACGGTCAAATTAAGGAGTTCAGAAGTGATCAAATTCTATCTAATCAAAAGCAAGCCTTTATGAGCATCCAAGTCAATTGAGGACAGTCAATCCAATATTTTGCTAAGAGATTTTATCATGAGCCCAGACTCTCACTACTTGTGATCTTATTACCATAGATGATGCCATTTCAGCTGTGAAAAATGCGTTTGCTTCTCATACTCAATTGTTACTACATTTAAAATCTCTTTAAAAAATTTCAGATCTATTCTCAATATCAAAGAGGCGTTGATGGAGATTTTTAATGGTGTGGTGCACCCAACCTCCAGTAATGACCTTCATTATTATATCCATGTGATGCTGCCTAGACCCAAACCTAAACCAAAGAAGGAGCCATGCAGCTATTGTGGTCTAGTGTTTCATATGGAATCTCAACTTTGGAAGAAACAAGCTGAAGAGTCGAAAAAAGGAGTCATCATCGTGCAAGAGGCTCCCTGTGCTGACCTACCTCCTGTGCCTCAATCGCAATCTTTTAAATACTCCTAAAGACTTTTATGTGATATCTGCTCCTGGTTAAATTGTTATTTCTGATAATTTAGCAACAAAGATTTTTTCTTCTTACATTTCTGTTTCATCTTCTAATTCAATTCAACCATTTAGTCCCTCGGTATTTTCAATACCACAATTTGGCACTAATTTGACCTGGGTGGAAGTCATACTACATAAAGTGAAAGCTTATAGCTATTGTTGACACAGGATCACCCATAAATGTGATCTCGTCCAGGATTATGAAAAGAATCAAAGTGGCGCCTGACTTAAATCATTCTCAAGACTATGGAACTTCTAATCCTTCATATACTAAATCCATAGGAGCTTATTCTTCCCTTCAAATGCACTTTGGAATGTTGGTTATTTCTGCCCCTGCAGTAGTGTTGGACAATATCTGCTATGACTTACTTTTGGGAACCAAATTTCTTATTGATTTTGATGCAATAATCAGCCTTAAGGACAATTACCTTTCTTTAATTGGGTATGAAGTACCTTTAATTTTAAAAGATGTCTTCAATAGCAAAGGCAAACTCAAACGACGCGTTTGCTTATTGGAATATCCTACTTCTATATCTTGTCTTGAATACCGAACTTTGGGACCTAGGACTATTCTTCTGCCTCCTTCCGCTTGTGCCTCTGAAATAATTCCTTTATACTCTAACAATTTGATTACTATTCCTCCAAAATCTCAAGTTATAATTGATACTGGAGTACAAGTATTTGTGCCAGCTGATCATGTATTAGAGATCTCAGGTAACAGTAATCCCTCTCATTTGGAGGCCTTAACCTGCCCTGGTATCCTTAACCTCGCTTATAATGGGACTGTTCTAGTCTTACTAGCTAATCTCACCTCTCAACCTATGCAATTAAATTTAAAGTAACACTATTGCCTATGCTTAGCCTACTCCTGTGAATGAATTTTATCCATCTCAGGATGTGGGGATTTATGTTATTTTAGGTTGGAAGAACACCTATCATTGCTAGTCATCGTCAAATTTGGAGATTCACTTACTCCATAACAACATCATGAAGCTGAGGCTCTAATATAAAAGTATGCAGATATATTTGCCAAGGATTCTGGAGATTTTGGGCTAATGAAAGATGTGCAGCATTACTTTTCTTTCTCGTAACAATCACTTTAGTTTCTACAATTTAATTTGAACAGCAAATTTGGATAATCACACACAGGAAAGATGGGCGACTTTAGTAACAAAAATAATACAACATGGGCGAGCGTCGCGACAAGTGGTGCGCTTAACGGTGCAACTAAGGGCAAGAAACGCCCTGGAGGGGGACCAGGAACCCGATCTGCAAAGAAATCGCAAACTCAGACACCATCTGGGTTTATGGTATTTACTGTAAAGCACGTGCAATACATTTACATTCAATTCAACCAACCTTTGTCAAAGGTGGAACACGGGATCAGACTCTTCCTTGGGGATGAGTCACCAACCCTGTGGGAGAAAACATGTGAGTCACAGCCCTCACTTTTCCTTCACGCGGTGTATGTAGCCACCAACAACATGGGCCATGGCTGGATCAATATTGGTTTTAAACAGCCGATGAAGCTGATGCCACAGCAAAAATCTGCATGGAAATTGCCCTCCCTGAGGCAAAAAAATTGTGCACACCGCGCGCACCAGATGGAACAAAGCAAAAACTTTGTTCGTCTCCTTTGACTCGCTCCCCACCAACCTTCCTCATAAGGTAATCAAGGAGGAGCTCTGCAAAGGTCTTGTGGCCTATGGAGAAATCCAACAACTTAAATTACAGCGATTTCGCTTAATTCCTGACCTGTGCATGGGCAAAGCTATCGCTGTAATTAACCCCTTCCCAGAAGTGGAAGAGGATTTATCCAGAATTCCCCGCGCAGCAGAATTTCACTTTGCAGATGGGGGCCAGTTGGCTGCATTCCAAGTTACACCAGAACGCGCACCACCCATTTGCAACCACTGTGGCTCACTGGGCCACAAGGAACATGCATGCCCTGTAAAAGAGGGCTTAATGGAAAATGATTTTTGTGAAGAAGCTATGGGTGAAGATAATGAAAACTTCGCCAAAATGACTGATGGCCACCACACATTCCGCTGGGGTGAAGATGGACTATACTCCATCATGGGACCCAAATACAAGTAAACAGCGTAAAGCAGCACAAAAAGCCCACAAGAGAGCAGCGGCTGAAGCGGTGGCACACGCGGAATCCGCCATTAACCACGGACAAATTCAGGAGGATATTTCAGATATTCACTGAACCAACCAATCAGAACAATATACCCAGGTCAAAAATTTTCACAGTAACCATACTGAGCCACAAAGCTTCATCAGTCATGCACATACTGAGGAACAATGTAACCGCAATTTAGGTGAAAATGTGGTGCACAATGCAACAAAGTTGACCCTCAAAAATATTAAATCCAATCAACAACCCGCATAAAATCAACATGAGACCTGTGCAGGAAAAGTTGATGCAAATGCAAAAAACTGCAATTCCCTTGAATCATTGGGTCAGATCAAGGGAACCAACAATGGCAGTGAAAGAGTTGGAGTACAGATGTGGAGCATGGCCAAAATGAGCCGCGGTGGGATAGGACCATAGGGTCCTCCCAACCACTCCTGAGGTGCCACGGGCACCTCAGTGTCAATAGGGATGTTAAATATCGCGGGAGCCAGGGCTCATATGTCCCAAGCCAAAAGCTGGCATTCCTGCAAAAACCTCTTGTAGATATTTTGGCCATCCAAGAAACCCACTTCCTACAAGGGGAAGAAGAATCCTGGTCAACCAGGGTCGCACCATCACAATCAGTATGGACATCTCACTGTGGGGTGATAGTCCAAAACAACAAAAAATTTAAAATTACAAATTCATCATCACACTTGCACAGTTGAGCCCTGGTAGCAACAATCACATGCCAAGATGAAATAATTTCATTAGCATGTATCTGCACACTGTGCACTGCAACTGAGAGAAAAAAAAATTTTGAAAAAATTTCTACCCTCACCCTCCCACCAGATATCATCATGTTAGGCGATTTCAACTGCTGGGATAACCCCAATACAGATCGATGGCCTAATCCCAGGGGATACCCACCTGGACACATTGAATATCGCACAATGAAGGCATCTCTTGGCTTACAGGATGCTCTTCCTCCCAATTCACCAATCCTTCCCCATATGACAAGACCCAACATACGTGAGGGACTGCTCATATCAATGAGTCGTATTGACCACATCCTCATCCCACAATCCCACCACTCAAGAATCTCCAAATCTATAACAAAAAAGATTAATTTTTCTGATCACCGATTAGTTACAGTGCAGTTAGTGCCAACCCAATCCCACACACAGGTGTTGCCTTGGAGAAAGCTTCACCCAGAAATATATAAGATTGCCTGAGATATCTGACTAGGTTGAAAACAAGGCTACAAACCCAGAATTCACAGCCCCATTCACTTCAGATCCCATCGGAATATGGGAAAATTTCAAAAAAGATTTAATCAACAAAACTTAACATTTTGCATCACGCAAGTACACCGCGGACACAGCCACAATCAAGCATACCTTGGCAGAACTAGACCACCTGGAAATAAATACTCTGAGATCTGGCTATAGCCCTAATTGGGAACGCAAATGGGCAGAAATTTCAGCCTGACTTAACAATCTCATCTTTGAACACCAACACAGAATCAAAGTATTGAACAAAGGTAAGTTCATAAAGGAAAGCAAAACCTGTTCAACATACTTTTTCCACCAATTCCACTACTGCAGAAACCAGCTCACATGCACACAGGTCCGCAAGACCAACGGCACTGTGGCAACTGACCCTGAGGAGGTCAAGGCGGAAGTACACCGCTATTACACCAAATTATATCGCAATATACCAACAGATCCACAAAAAATTAAAGAATTTATTCAAACTGCCAATATACAAAGTACACCACCAAATTACAATATACTATCCCTTATCACACGGGAGGAGCTTTGGGAAACAATATGCGGTGCACCACATAGGAAATGCCCAGGGCCTGATGGGATACCCTACGAATTTTACAAAAAATATTTTCAACAAATCGCCCCCGTCCTATTGGCATCAATGAACCAGAGTTTGTTGGAAACACGCCTATTACCAGGAGGCCATGAATCCTACGTTATAACCTTGTATAAAAAGGGTGACAAGTTGGACCTGGCCAACTGGCGCCCAATTGCACTCTCCAACACTGACACAAAAATTCTAACAAAAATTCTAGCAGCTAGATTAGGCGCAATTGCATCTGACGCCCTATCACCCAACCAGTTTGGGTTTATACCAGGGCGATCAATCTGGAACAACATACACCCTGTTGCAAACATTTTCCAATCCAAAGCAACTGGTGCCCTGGTCTTCTTGGATCAGGAAAAAGCGTATGACTGTGTTAGCTGGCTATGCCTAAAAGAATGTCTACATGCCTTCAAACTCCCACCAAGATTCATAAAATGAGCGATGCTCCTAACAGAATCTGCAACCATGGCTGTATGCGGCCCTGGATTCCTAACAAACAAGATTAAACCACACAGAGGGCTCAAACAAGGGGATCCCCTCAGCCCACTGCTATACAATTTCAGCTTTGACCCACTCCTCCGAGTAACTGACTCACGTATCATGGGGATAACCGCACAAGGACAACCAACAGTCAAGATACTGGCCTTTGCAGATGACTGCGTAGCAGGTATAGCAAACAATGAAGATGCCCGACAGCTGGAACACACTCTAGAGGAATACTCCAAGGTGAGCAATGCATCACTCAACAAAAGGAAGACAGAAATCATTCTCTTAGGAAAATACACAAACAATTGGGCCACAACATCAGAACCTCACACCAACACTCGAAGAAAAAACCCAATTATATTACCCTTTGCAACACCTCCCACCACCACTCCTGTCTGACACCTTGGAATCTGGCTAGAATCAGGGGGATATGCTAATGAGACAATGGAAAGTAACCTGTTACCTCGGGTATCCAAACGCGTCGCCTCCCTCAAGGAAAGAACCCCAGGACTAACAGGACGAGTTACAGTTGCTAACTCGCTCATCCTCCCAATACTGTGGTACCAGGCCCATGCGATAGCCTTCTCACCTACCTTTATAACCTCAATTCGCGCGCTTATCCAGGGCTGGCTGTGGCCTGGCTCTCACCCTCCTATATGGATAGAAACACTATTTGGCCCACGCTCAAGCGGAGGCATGGGACTAATAGATTTTGAGAGCCATGCCAATTACATCCTAGGTACCTGATAAAGGAAATCCTTGCTCCAGACCTCCCACAACAACATTGGTCCAGAGCAGCAAGGACTAACTTTGCACAGGCGCTCAAATTAACCAACCCACATAGTCCACCCAGACTACTTTCATACCTTGCCAAGCAACCTACCGCAACGGGTCCACATGGAACCTCCCCTCAATTCAAACATATCCTCCGAACTATCCGCCATATGGGATGGACCATAGAGAACATGGGTACTATACATGGAAGGGGACGACCCAGCCCCCAATTCAAATTAATAAACCCAGAAAACCACCCCCAGAGGGATATGTTCGCAACAACCCCAAGCATAGCTAGGATAGAATACCTAGATATGCTGGACATTCCCTATGATTTAACCACACAGAAAGCAATGTGGAAAATGACACACCACCCACTCCTACAACCAAGGATAAGAGCAAACGCCTGGCGCTGTTTGAGAAGGACCTATAGGACGGCGGACCGCTCCAAATCCCTCCACAAAACATGTGCAGTATGTGGAGGGGAGGGATCCCTACATCACCGCCTAGAAACATGCCCCCCAACCAAAGCTATATGGCAGGAATTCGCATGCCTGCTCAAGATTCAAAACGAACAGGAATTCTCGATATCAAAGAGTATCTTCGCGCTCCAGATTGAGCCACCAATCCCATCTACCCTCTGCTCCCTAATAATACCCATTGCAATGTGGACAATACACACAATTGCATTAGATGCGTTCAAGGGCACGGTCCCAACCATTCATGGGATTATTAACAGATTCCATGTCCACTTACTAGAGCACTTCCAAGCCTGGCTCTATGGATATATGAGACCAAGACAAAAAGCGCTCATAGAATCATGGTTCCCACTATGGTTCCTCCACACAGACCCTTTCCTTCACACCTGCTCCATAGCAGGGGAAACCCCCTCGGAGTAGTGCACCAACCCCCCATACCTGGCAGCCCCTCTGGCAACAGGGGTAACTTGAGTACCCTGGGGTGCTCAATTTTTATATTTCTTAGTTATTCTCTTAGTTTCACATATATTCGGTAATGTCTGTCCCCTGGTCAGCTTACCTCGGTTAAATAAAATAGAAAGATGTGCAGCATTAGTTGAAAACTGGGGATACTCCCCCTATTCAAGCCTGGCCTTATTGTAAATATAAAGTTGAGGAGGCTCAGGTCTCAGTGGAATTGAAACAACTTCTCGATGAAGGGCTACTAACGCCTTCTCAAAGTCCATGGGCTTTCCCTATACTTTTTAACCAAAAAAGATTCAGGACATAGAGTGGTTATGGACTATTGTCAGCTTAATGCTGTTACCCAAAAGGATCTTTATCCCCTACCTCACATTAATAATTTATTAAGACTATTGGCTGAGCCACAGTTCTTCTTGGCCATGGACCTTGCTAGTGGCTACTGGAAAATTGACCTGGCTCTGGAAGACCGTCAGAAATGCGCCTTAATTTCTAGTGAGGGGTTATTTGAACCTACTCGTATGCTGCAGGGGCTTTGTAATGCCCCTGCTACTTTTCAAAGAGCCATGGATGGCTTATTTGGGGATTTGAAACTATCCCACATTTTAGTTTATTTATACAATAGTTACTGTTTTCTCTCACGCTTTTAACGAGCATTTAGCTCATTTAAAATAAGTATTTGGCCAAATTCGCTGTGTTTAGCTTAAGCTAAAACAATCTAAGTGCGCTTTTTTCAAAACTGAGATGGAATTCTTAGGCCATAAAGTTAATTGCAATGGATTTTTACCCTTATCTAAAAAGATATGAGCTATATTGTACATGCTTATTCCTAAAAGCTGGCACGATATTCAAGAGTTTTTATGGATGATTGGTTATTACCAACAATTCATCCCCCATTTTGCTGAGGTTGCGGAGCCTTTAGTTTATTTATTACACAATATAGTTCATTTCTTATGGGAAGAATAGCAACAGCAAGCTTTTAATATTTTGCATCAAGCTTTAGTTAGTGCCCCAATTTTAGCCCATCCTGGTTTTCAAAACCTTTTATCTTATTTACCAATGCCAGTGATGTAGCTATTGAGGCTATTCTGGCTCAGCATGATCCAACCTGGTAGATCATCCCATCGCTTGATATAATAAGACCTTTTTCCAAAGCAGAACGCAATTATAGCGTTACTATGAGGGAATTCCTTGTAGTCCTATCCACCAACAAGCATTTTCGCCCTTATCTCTATGGCAGTCATTTTACTATTATCACAGATCATGCTTCCTTAAAATGGTTACAAAAAATTAAAAATCCTGATGGATGCTTAGCTAGATGGGCGTTAAAGCTTCAGAATTATGACTTTTTAATTTAACATCGTGCTGGAGCTATACACCAAAATGCTGATGGACTTTCTCAATTACCTATACTAACTTTATTCACTGCTGAGGAAGATCGTGTCTATAATCTGACTGACAGACATGAACTCTGGTACCTTGAATCTAAGGACGTTATAATGAAGCTACAATCCTTAACTGAGAATGCTCAAGTTAAAAAAGGTTCTTTATATAAGAATTTGGGTTATAAATGGCTGTCTTTTATTCAACCTTCTGCTGGTACCAATACCATTACGGTGGTTTATCAATTCATGGGGCATGGAGCTGTCACTAAGCTCTTACAGTGGTTGAAAGATCGATGTTATTGGGATAATATGCTAAAACTGTGCAAAATATGTTGGAAACTTGTCTCACTTGCCAACAACAGCGTAGTGGTATCTGATTTACCAACACAAAATTGTGGGACCTTCAGAACCTTTTTCCACTATGAGTATTGATTTGGTGGGCCCTACCCCTACTACTACTTATGGACATTGTTTTATATTATCTATCAACCATTTTACCAAATGTATTGAAGCTGTCTCTGTTTCCACTATCGCTACTAAGGCTACTGCATCCTTCCTTTTTTAAGCAAGTTTTTACCCATCATGGTAGACTGAAAGTTATATTATCTGATAATGGGACCAACTTCATTTCTCAGGTTTATCTGAGCTTACTAAATTAATGGGTACATATCAGTCATTTACAACTCTTACAATCCTTTCACTAATGGTGCAGTCAAATGAGCAAATGGTACCCTTGTAGCCATTCTTCAAAAGATGGCTTCCAACGATCCTAGTAGATGGAATCTCTACTTACCTAGTGCGATGTTGGCCTATAGGGTTAGCTATCATCGTATAATTGGAATATCTCCCTTTAAGGCTCTTTACAGTTGGGATCCTATTTTACCCTCAAGCGTACAACCTATAATTGATGCTTCAACCCCGCAAACTAATCATTTAGCTATGAGGAGACTAGCTGATGAAACTATCAGAGTACAGGCCTTAGCTTTGAGTTCTCTTGCTGCTACAACCTTAAAAGAGGGAACTAAAGCCAAAGCTAATCAACCTACTTTACCTGAATATCAAATTGAGGATCTTTTACTCTTCTATCAACATAGACCTGGAGGACGGATTCACAAACTTGATACCTTATGGGCTGGTCCTTACCATACTATTTATCATTGGGTTACTAAATACTCCATTTCAGCTATTGATACTGGAATTGTTATCAATAGAGTTCATAGTTAATTTTTTTATAAGTACATTCCCCCTAGGCAAGATCTTGAGGGGGGCATTGTTGGAGATGCAACTGCAATGACCAATTCTAATAAAGATCAATATTTGGTGTCTTGGTCTAATAAGATCTTAAAAACTCCGTCAGAGATATCTGATTCTTGGTTAGACCAATGATTGACCCTTCAGAGTTACTAGCCTCTTCTGACGGATGAGGCTAAGCAATCTGAAGGGGCTAAGCCCTCCACAAGAAGGTTAAATACATCTAATAATAACTTTATCAGATCTGGCCATCACAAGTATGTTAACAATCATCAGCAATATCAGTCCTCTATTAGAAAAGTTCTTATCTTGGCTATGTAATGAATCAGGAGACACTTGATCTATATATTGCTTCAGATCAGGTGGAGTTTGATCTGAATGTGGCCTTAATCCAGAGGGCTTTAAACTCAGAGAACTCAGATCTTGTGAAATTTGACATCCCAAACCCAAAAACCATCCATGAAATGACTCTGGGCTTATGCAAGGCATGGATGATGATCCAGTGGGATGTGGAGTCTTTTCAATTAATGTGATGGATGGTATTTGAAAGAGCTTAGCATAGGAGTGAGCCTATTCAATACTGGTGAAGTGCTATTTATGGGAGGTTGTCACAGCCCTGAAGGTCCATTTGCGTCTTCTATACAATATCAGAAAATTAAATAAAAAATGATCACTTGCTAAGGAAAATATAAGATTTTATTAAAAAAATATAAGAATCAGATCGGAATCATGAGCTCAACTAGTGAGCTTGGCGTGGCATTGGCGTCATTCTCAGCCCTTTCCTGGTCCCAGACCCTTCTGTTGATGTGCAGCGTCATGAGAACAGTGGTGCGGGAATAAGTGGCAACAATGAGGCATGGTGGAAGGGTTTGGGGATGGGCTTCAGCTGGGTTGTCCCTTGTATGGTCAGTAATATGGCTCTTACTTCCCAATTCATTCATAGTATATCGGTGCAAACTCACCACTACAGGTTGAAGCATTAAGGTCCTCATGAAGAACTACCAAATCTACTCCTATATTTATCCCTCATTTTTAAATAATAAAGTACCACTTATTTTGTCTTGTGTAGCACAATTTTTGTCAAATCATAACAAAGTTCATTATTCTGACTGAAATTTATTATTGCAACAAAACTGATAACTTTGTCGCCTTGTTTTCACCTTTGTTAGAGCCATAAAACTAATAATTTTGTAGCCTTTGTAGCGCATGAATATCACAATTCATAAAATTCTGATAG
>JAKSZP010013516.1:0-89181 GCA_022478985.1 Massospora cicadina
GGATCTTTGATGGTTTGAGTAGAAGTAGGTGTACGTAAGTTTAAAGTCCTGACAATAATTGACACTGGTTCCCCAGTCAACGTAATTTTCTCCCTTCTTAAACAGAATATAAAATTGGTTCCAGACTTGATTCATAAATCTGAATATGGGACGGTTGGTATTCAGTCAACTGATGCGATAGGAGACTATTTTGCCTTTCCCCTCTAATTTTGGAAACTAATATTTCTGCACCCACCATTTTTTATAAAACAACACTTATTAGTTGCTTCTTGGGGTCCAACTAATTCGGGAGTTTAACTGCATCATCAACCACAAAGAAAAATACTGGTCCCTACTAGGGTATCTGATTCCATTAATATTTGAACTCCCAGTCAAAATCAAAGGAGCCCCAAAAAATGGACATGCCTTTTCAAATACGCGTCTTCCATTTGTAAAGTTGAATATCAAGTCTTGAGTGGGAAAACTAAGTTACCCTGGAGGCTGTGGATGCCAAAGATGGTATCCCTCTGTATGCCCCTCATCCTATCAAAATACCCTCTGTCTCACAAGTTATTGTGGATATGGGGATCCATAATCTCACCCTCCTTGTTGAGGATTCAACTACAATGATTAAAATTACTCAAGATTAAGATTTGATATCTTGGTCTAATGAGATTTTAAAATCTCCTTCAGAGATATCCAATTCTCAGATAGACCAACGATCAACCCTTTATAGTTATCAAACTTCTCTGAAGGATGATGCTAAGCTATCTGATGAGGCAAAATATCATACAAGAAGGTCAGTCTCATCTAATAAGAATCTTATCAGATCTGGCCATCACAAGTATGGTATTAATATTCAGCAATATCAGTCATCTAATAGATAAAGAACTTACATCAGGTGCATCCCGAAAATTCTCACAAAGAATTACAAGTCTACTCCTATAAATATTCCTCATTTCTAACAAATAAAGTACCTCTATTTTTGTCTCGTGTAGCTTAGTTTTGGTCTATTCATACAGAATTCTGTATCTCTGACTGGAATCAATTATAACAATGGAACAAATAACTTCATTGCACTTGTGTCAATCTTTTCTAGAGCCACGGAACTAATAATTTCATAGCCTTAGTAGCACCTGCTTATCATACTTTCAATTTAAATTCTAATACTGGTGCTCTCTGCCAGGTCTGCTTCCAAAACTACCTGGTGAAAACATACTTTCACAACGATGAATATGTCTATCGAAGAAAGCCCCTCTTCTGAGGAATCTATGAATATCACCCAATGGGTACACTCCAACAGGAAAGAGGTGCTTTCCGCTAATATCAATAATCTGCAATTTCGAGCTTCTATGGCCTTGGCCATTGAGGGCCCTGACCAAAATAATTATCAGATTTAAGCCACAAACGTAGAAGAAATAGTCAAAGGCTTGATAAGGGGGGCTATCCAGCCTGGTGCTCATCCTAATTGAGACTAATCATCTAAAGTTGCCAATAATACGAACTTATACAACAGAGCAGCTTTACAACCTACTGAAGTTGTTTGGCTAGAAATGAGCAGTACCTCTTGTATTACATACATCCCGCTATTCATCATGTACTATAGATTTTAGTTTGCATCATCTTGATATCCAATGCCAGTTGACCCTGGCGCGACAATTTCACTCTCAGTTATCCTCATTTTATGAGATGTCTTCTAACTTTAAACGGGATAATTAGGAAGCCATACTCAATAATAGAAGAGAAATCAACAATCTACATAACCAGTTGGTGAGAATTGATAATGGAGTTGTGGGATACATCAGCCAAGAAGTATCTCAACAGGTTAGTGATGTCACTAATCCTATTCACCACCAAGTCAATACTCTTGAGGATGAGACTACAAGACAACTGGGAAAATTGTGGGCCCAACATGAGGAATGCTTTGTTGAGCTTGACAGGCTACTTCAACCACTTGTCCGAATTGTGGATACCACCAGAGAAGGTGGACCTGGCCCTGCTGGTCCTCCTGAACCTCTGGGACCACCTAGTTCCTCTTTGGTAACCCTAGGACCTCTTGGTGAACGTGGTCCTCTCAGCCCTACAGGTCAACAAGGCCCAGTGGGGCCAGCAGGTCGAGATGGGTCACAAGGACCCCTGGACATCCTGTCCCCCTGGCTCCTCGCTTCCAATGCACAATTCTGAACATTTGAGTCCACTAGTATCATGAGTACAGGCGTTAGAAACCCAAATCTGGGCCATAGCCCAAGGGTGTTTCTTATTATTAGAAGGCCTCTGACCAACATGGATTACTCCTTAACCAACTTATTGGATGGCGTGGATAATGCTCATTGTCTATGTGATGCTAACCAAACTACGCAAAAAACCCAGTTTGCAAGCTTAAATGCTTCTATTGAGCGGTTAACTGCTAAATGCAAAGTACTTGAGAACAAGCAGGAAGAGATGATCACTACGATTTCTAACTTGAACAACAGCCTTCAAAATGATCATCTTTCTCAATGGGTTCACAATTTACAGGAGTACCTCAATCTACTAAGGCAACAAGTTAACCGAATTCCCACTCAAGCTCATATCCCAGAATCAGAACCCTCTAAAGCTAATCCGGTCATGGTATCAGATATACATGTTGAGCAATGAACCCACTACCTTCAAAACTACCTTTAAGGATATGTTTGAGCCGAGTGAAGGTATCATCTATTCATTTCTCTTTGTATATGAGCGTGCAATAGATGGTGCAACGGATCAACAGAAAGTACAGAATATTACCTCTTGCATAAGCCATTTCGCTCAAGAAATCATGGTTCCTCACCTGAATGTTTGCAATATGTGGGCTCAAGTAAAGACCGCCCTTATTAAGAAATTCAGGAGTGATCAAATATTATCTAACCAAAAGCAAGCCTTTATCAGTATCCAAATCAAACGAGGATAGTCAATCTAAAGTTTTGCTAAGAGATTCTATCATGAGGCCCAGACTCTTGCTACTTGCAATTATATTATAGCAGATGATGCCATATTAGCTGTAATGAGTGCGTTCACTTCTCACACACAGTTGCTACTACATTTAAAATCACTTAAAAGAGATTTCAGATCTATTATCAATATCAAAAAAGCGCTCATGGAGATTCCTTAATGGGTGGTACACCTGAACTCTGCTAATAACCCTTGTTCTTATATCCATGCAATGCCACCTAGACCCAAACCTAAACCAAAGAAGGAGCTGTGCACTTATTGTGGTCTCGCGGGTCATGTGGAATCTCAATGTTGGAAAAAACAAGCGGAGGAGTCAAAAAAAAAAAGAGGAGTCAGCATAGGGCAAGAGGCTCCCTGTGCTGACCTACCTCTTTTTTAGTAGTAGTGGTGCCCAACCCAAAAAGGGGAGCCGCCACGCATCTTTATTTACAAATGGGCCAAACAAAGGGATTATCATAAATTGAAAAAACTCTCCAATATAGCCTCTAGGTTATCAGCCTAGGAAGCCATATCAGATGGCGAGGAGGATTTGGTGAAGCTTTTATCTGGCGCCCGCTCTAGCTGGTGGACCATGGCGGACAGCATTGGGGTGGGAGCATCTGCGACAGGGGGCATAAGGAGGTATAGTTGGGGTTTTCTTTGTTAATGAGGCCGGCGGTGTCCATCACCTCAATGTATTGAGCAAGTTAATGCTCAGCAAAAATGATGAGACCTGGCATACAAGTGAAAGACTTGATGCGTCAGTGCGTTTTGGGATAATTGGGGTCAAAAAGAGAAGTTTTTGCTGCATCAATGCAATCACAGCTTGCACTGAAAGCATGCTCCTCAATTTTGTACTTCGCATCTTCCTCAAAATCATGAGGAAAATTGGGGATAGGAATACCCTTGACAAGGGGCTTTATTGCCCCGTGGAGTTGCTGGTGGAGGAGGGTGTTGGCTGAGGCAGCTGCAGCCGCAACTGCCTTTGTGTTAATATTTTTATAAATGGGAAACACATAATTTGGACGAAAATGGTGGGAATGTGATTTGGGAGGGTCAATAAAGAACTCCTTCAATACAAAATCCAGTTTCACGTGGCACGACTGTCCATCCTCCTCAATCCATTTGAGAGCCTCAAATGGATTGGATTCAGCCAGCGCTGGGCCAGCCCCAGGAATTGGGGCTGTGGCTGGAGCTGATTGTCCATGTGTTGTTGACCATGGCAGCTCAGCTGAAACTAGTTCAGCCATTGACTCAGGATTCCATATTCCGGCCAAAGTTTCAAAATTTTTAAATTTTCTAAAATTTTGATTGGCCGCCGCTTTGGAAGCAGCACCAGATTTCCCTGACGTTGTTGGTGGGAGGATTGAGCCCCATTCAAAAATTGAGGTGAGGCAGCCACTGGGGCATGCCCGAGCCCTGAGTGTCAGACATGGCAGAAGTGGCAACCATGGGGCACTCGCACTTTGAGTGGTCAAGCTCGAAGCACAAGGGGAAGATGGTGTAGCCATTTTTGACGTGTGCCCAAAAAGGATGATCAGGGGTGGACCTGATCATGGTGCGGGGGGATCACAAGATGGGTGTCACAATTAAATGGGCAGATCATTGCAAAGGCATAAGGGCCTGCCAGATGATCTGCCCCATGGGGCACCACGGACTGCAACATGGGGTCTGCACTGTAAATGGTCAAACCCTCCATGATCTCATGGTGGAGGCGTTCAGGGGAAAGGTAGGAGGGCAACCCAGTGAACTGGACCACCAAAGTGGCCTCATCCAGGAGCTGGGTGCAAATGGTGGGGAGCAGAATTTTTATAAATCAATTGCAGCTTGGCTGCTGCCGCTGCATTGGCTTCTGAAGGGAAGCTGAGGTTGAAGTACCCCTTAAAGGGGCAGAAGTCAATAAAACCAGTAGGTTTGAAAACCGCCGTGGCCATCTCAATTATGGCCGCACTTTCATATGGGAAAAGATTCCCATATTTGACCCAGATGCCAAAATGAAAATTGCTCCATGGGAGCACCAAAGGGCTCTGGAGCACCGCCTGAGAGCTTGTGAGGTGGTGGGCCAAGTCCCGATGGGGGACATAACGCCCAGTAGCTTTGGGAGGGCTAGCAGAGCCAGCCTAGGCATGCTTCAGCGGCAGCCAAAAGATGCCAGATGGCAGCGCGCCACCACCCCAAGCTGGGGCAGCAGGCATCAATTACATCGACATTGGTAGGTTTGGGCTCAATCAAGCAGTTGTGTTTTGTACTTTTTAAAAAATCCAAATTTAGTTTTGATTTAGGTATTGAAGCGAAAGAAAGATTATCTGTGCTGACCTACCTCCTGTGCCTCAATCAAAACCTTTTAACACTTCTAAAGACTGTTATGTAATATCCGCTCCTGGTGAACTTGATATCCCTGATGAATTAGCCAACAAAGATACTATTTCTGCTTACGCTTCTGTTTCTTCTTCATATAATCCAATTCAATTGATTAGCCCCTCATTGTTTTCAATCCCAGCTTTGGCACTGATGTGACTCAGATGGAAGACATTGTGCATAAGGTGAAAGTCTTGGCTATCATTGATATGGGATTGTCCATCAATGTGATCTCTTCCAGACTTAGAAAAAAAATCAAATTGGCGCCGGACTTAAACCATTCTCAAGACTACAGAACTACTGGTTCATCGTACACTAAATCTATAGGAGCTTATTCTTCTCTCCCAATGTGCTTTGAATAGTTGGTGGTTCTGGCCTCTACAGTAGTGTTGGATGACAACTTCTATAATTTACTATTGGAAACCAAATTTCTTATTGATTTTGATGAGGTAATCAGTCTTAAGGACAATTACCTTTCTTTAATTGGGTACCAAGTACCTTTAATTCTAAAAGATGATCCCAATAGCAAAGGCAAACTCAAACAACGTGTTTGCTTATTGAAATACCCCACTTTTATCTCTCGTCATGAGTACCAAATCTTGGGACTGAGGACTATACTTCCGCCTCCATCAGCTTGTGCCTCAGAGGGAATGCCTTTATATTCTAACAATACTATTACCATTTCTTTAAAAGCTCAATTCATAATTGATACGAGGAGTACAAATATTTGTACCCACTGATCATGTGTTAGAGATCTTCAAAAATCAAAATTCCTCTCATTTGGAGGCTTTAACCTACCCTGGTATCCTTGATCCTGCCTACTATGGGACTGTTTTAGTCTTACTAGCTAGTCTCACTTCTCAACCTATGCAATTGAATTGAAATAACAACATCGCCTATGTGTGGCCTAATCCTATTAATGACATTTTATCCATCTTAGGATGTGGGGATTTATGTGATTTTGGTTTTGAAGATCCCCCTATCATTTCTTAAATTGACATTAAGTTTGGGGATTTACTCACTCCAGAACAACAGCATGAAGCTGAGGCTCTGATTGAAGAGTATGCAGATATATTCACCAAAGGTCCTGGAGATTTTGGGCTAATTAAAGATGTGAAGCATCAGGTGAATACTGGGGATATTCCCCTATTTGAGCTTGGCCCTATTGCAAATCTAAAGTTGAGGAGGCTCAAGTCTCAGTGGAATTGAAACAACTCCTTGATGCGGGGCTACAACACCTTCTAAGAGTCCATGGGCTTCTCCTCTTCTACTTATCCAGAAAAAGGATGGGGGTCAAATAGTGGTTATGGACTATCATTGGCTCAATGTTGTTACCCAAAAGGATTATTATCCTCTACCTCGCATTGATGACTCATTGAGACAACTGTCTGGGTCTTAATTCTTCTTGGCTATAGATCTTGCGAGTGGCTATTGGCAAATTGACCTGGCTCCAGAAGACTGTCAAAAATGTGCCTCAATCTCTAGTGAGGGATTATTTAAGCCTACTTGTATGCCGCAGGGGCTTTGTAATGCCCTGCTATTTTTCAACGAGTCATGGATGGCTTGTTTGGAGATTTAAAACTTTTTTGTGTTCTGGTATATTTAGACAATGTTACCTTTTTTCTCGCACTTTTAATGAGCATTTGGTTTATTTAAAGGAAGTATTTGGTCAGATGCGTTGTGCTTCGCTTAAGCTATAACCATCCAAGTGTGCTTCTTTCAAGACTGAGATGGAATTCTTAGGTCATATAGTCAATTGCAATGTAATTTTTAACCTTAACTAACAAGATACAAGCTATATTGGACATGCCTGTTCCTAAAAGCTTGCGCAATATCCAAGTGTTTTTAGGGATGGTTGGTTATTACTGACAATTCATCCCCCATTTTGCTGACATTGCGGAGTCTTTAGTTTACTTATTGCATAAGGAAGTCCTTTTGTATGGGAAGAATTGCAGCAGCAAGCTTTCAATCTTTTGTGTCAAGCCTTAGTTAGTGCACCAATTTTAGCCCATCCTAATTTTTCCAAACCTTTTATCTTATTTACCGATGCCAGTGATATTACTATTGGGGCCATTCTGGCTCAACATGATACCAACCTGGTTGATCACCCCATCACATACTATATTAAAACCCTTTCTAAGGCTGAACGCAATTATAGCATTACTGAGAGAGAATTCCTTGCAGTCTTGTCCGCCATCAAGCATTTCCACCCTTATCTCTATGGTAAGAATTTCATTATCATCACAAGTCACTCTTCCTTGAAGTGGTTGCAAAAAATGAAGGATCCTGATGGGCGCTTAGCTAGATGGGCGTTAAAGCTCCAGAATTATGACTTTACAATTCAACATCGTGCTGGAGCTATTCACCAAAACACTGATGGACTTTCTTGATTGCCTCTATTGACATTATTCTCTGCTGAAAAGAGATCGCATCTATGACTTGATTGGTAGACCTGAGCTCTGGTACCGTGAATCTAAGGATGTTATAGCGAAGCTACAATCCTTAACTGATGATACTCAGGTTAAAAAAGGTTCCTTATACAAGAAGTTGAGATCTAACTGGTTTCCCTTTATTCATCCCTCTGCAAGGACTGATACTATTATGGAAGCTCATCAAGCTTTAGGGCATGGAGCTGTCGCTAAGACCTTACAGTGGTTAAAAAATCATTGTTACTGGGATAACATGCTGGAATCTGTACATGATGTGTTGGAGACTTGTCTCACTTGCCAACAACAACGTGGTGGAAATCAGATGTACCAACACAAAAGTGGGACCTTCAGAACCTTTTTCTACTATGAGTATCAATGTGGTGGGCCCTCTCCCTACTGCCACTTATGGACATCACTATATCATATTAGCTATCAACCATTTTACCAAATGGATTGAAGCTATCTCAGTTTTCCACGGTCACCGCTAAGGCTACTGCGTCCTTTCTTTTTAAGCAAGTTTTTACCAGGCATGGTAGCCCAAAAGTCCTTCTATCAGATAATGGACCAACTATATTTCTCAGGTGGTATCCGAGCTTACTAAATTAATGGGTACTTATCAGTCAAAAATGTCCCTTATAATCCTTCTACAAATGGTGCAGTCAAACGAGCTTATGGTACCCTTGTAGCTATTCTTCAAAAGATGACTTCCAATGACCCTAGTAGATGGAATCTCTATTTGCCTAGTGCAATGTTAGATTATAGGGTTAGCTACTATCATATAATTGAGATGTCTCCTTTTAAGGCTCTATATGGTCAAGATCCTATTCTACCCTCAAGTGTACAACCTATAATTGAGGAGGCTACCCAGCAAACTAATGATTTAGCTTAGAAGAGACTAGCTTATGAAATCATCTGAGTACAAGCTTTATCTTCAAATTCCCTTGCTTCTATCACTTTAAAATAGGGAACAAGAACCAACGATATTAGACCTATGCTGCCTGAATAACAAGTCAGGGACCTTGTACTCTTCTATGATCATAGGCTGGGAGGAAGGATTCACAAACTTGACACCTTATGGGCTGGTCCTTACCATATTATCTATCATCTAGGTATTGAATACTCCATTGCAGCTGTTGATACCAGTACTGTTATCAATAGAGTGCATAGTAAATTTCTTCGTAAGTATGTGCCCCCTAGGCAAGATCTTGAGGGGGGCATTGTTTGGGATTCAACTATGATGACTGTTATTACTTAAGATTGAGATTTGATATCTTGGTCTAATGAGATTGTAAAATCCACTTCAGAGATATCCGATTCTCAGATAGACCAACAATCAACCCTTTGGAGTTATCAACCTCCCCTATAGGATGATGCTAAGCTATCTTATGAGGCAAACTATCATACAAGAAGGTCAGTCTCATCTAATAAGAATCTTATCATATCTGGCCATCACAAGTATGGTAGTAATATTCAGCAATATCTGTCATCTAGTAGGAAAGATCTTACCTCAGGTGCATTTCAAAAATTCTCACAAAGAATTACTAAATCTAACCCTTTAAAAATCCCTTATTTCTAACAAATAAAGTACATCTATTTTTGTCTCATGTAGCTTAATTTTGGTCTATTCATTCAGGATTCTGTATTTTGATTGAAATCAATTATAACAACGGAACTAATAACTTAATTGAACTTAGTTCATTCTTTGCTAGAGCCACAGAACTAATAATTTAATAGCCTTCATAGTACCTGCTTATTGTAATTTCAAATGAAATTACAATACCCCCAATTAAGTTTTGGAGATAAGTGTACACCCAAACCCTTCAATCAAAGAATCGTTGACCTGCCTGGGGATTTTGGATTCTGCCTATGGGAAATCTATTCCTATTATATTAGGGAACTTAACAAACAGCCCCTCTAAGTCCCTCAGTGTGCCCCTATTTCTTATGTAAAACTATTTCACATTGATAATATTGCCAATGTAAGCTGTTTTGGCTCTTCAAGATTTAGGATTCAATACCCTTACCCACCATAGCTCTGGTCAAAAGCAGAATTGGAGATAATCTCACCCCTAATGAACACCAGAACATCGAAGATCTCCTTGAGGGTATGAGAGTTCTTTTCCTTTGGACTAAGTGACTATGGGAAAATGTCCGGGGTAATTCACCAAGTTGAGACTGAGTCTCACCCTCCGTTCAAATCCTGGCCATACCAAATATAAAGTGGAAGAATCTCAAGTGGCCTTAGAGTTACAGCAACTTTAGGAGGTCAGTTTACTGGTGCCTGTTAAAAGGCCAGGGGCTTCCCCACTCCTATTAATTCAAAAGAAGGATGGTGGCCACCGTGTTGTCATAGATTATCGCACCTCAATTCTATCACACATAAAGATAGCTATCCTCTGCCGCGTATAGATGATTCATTACGCTTGATGTCAGGATCCCACTATTTCTCAGCAAGGATCTTGCTAGTGGGTTCTGGCAATTTTAATTGTCATTGGAGTATCTTAAGAAATGCTCTCTCATCTCAAGTGAAGAATTATCCAAGCCCACTTAAATGCTGCAGGGGTTATGTAACGCCTCTGAAACCTTCCAACGCCCCATGTACATCCTCTTAGGCGATCTAAAGCGCTACTGTATGCTAGTTTATCTTGACAATATTACCATTTTTTTGACCCTTTACTGAGCACTTAGATCACCTCAAGCAAGTCTTTCAGAGGTCACGGCAATCTTTGTTAAAAACTAAAGCCTTCAAAATTCTCCTTCTTACATTTTTAGATGGATTTTTTGGGCCATAAGGTAAGTAAAGCCAGAAGATCCCTAATGTACAACAAGGTCCTGGCCAACGCTAGGATGTCCTCCCTAAATCCCTACTAGATGTACAAGTTTTCTTAAGGATGGTGGGATATTATCGCCAATTTATTCCCCACTTTTCAGACACCTCTGAGATTCTAGTGTATTAATTGAATAAATAGATACCCTTCCATTAAAAGAAGAGCAACAGCAGGCCTTTGACCTGATAGAGTCTCTCTCCCACTCTTTAGTACTTATTCAACCTAATTTTGATAAGCCCTTTCACCTCTTTACTGATGCTAGCGATATAGCCATCAGAGCTATACTATCTCAACATGACAAAAACTTAGTAGACCATCCTATCGCCTAATATAGAAAGAGCTTAATCAGAGCCAAACGCACTATAACATCACGTAACATGAATGCTTGGCGGTCCTACTGGCTATAAATAATTTCCAACCTTATGTATATGGGAAACATTTCACCATAATTGCCAACAATGCTTCCTTGCAATGGCTACAGCAAATGAAGGACCCTAACGGTAGTTTAGCCTAATGGGCGTTAAAACTTCAAAACTACGACTTTTCCTTATCCATCAACCAGGACCTATACACCAAAATGTGGATTGCCTATCCCAGCTTTTCATATTAACTTTAACCAATCCTGAAGAAGATTGACTCTACAACCTCTTAACACAACCGCATTATGGAAGAAAAATGACTGTTTCCTTCAAAAGGAATTAGTGAAAAATAGGCGAATCCTCAAGTCAAAAACGGCAAATTGTACAAATTTTTGTCCAAAAAGTGGGTGTCCTATGTATGACCTTTGGCTCATACCGACTTCATATTGGAGAGACATTGGCAAGTCAACCATATGAATTTGGAATACCTAAAAGTGGCTTAAGACACTTTGTTACTGGGAAGGAATACTTGATTCAATCCAGGATGTATTAGAGTCCTGCCTGGTATGCAAAAGTCAATCTTGACCTAATCCCCAATCTCAACATCCTGTGGTTCCACCCTGTGAATACTTCCATACTATGAGCATTGATTTTATGGGCCCTCTCCCTCGAGCCTCTAATGGGCATCTTTTTCCCTCTAGCAGTGGATCATCTAACTAAGTGGATCAAAACTGTATCACTACCCCCAGCTTTGGCAAAAGCTACCGCCTCATTCTTATATAATTGGATTATCACTCAGCATGGGTGCCCTAACATAATTCTTTCGGATAACAGGCAAAACTTCTGATTGTCACTGGTGAAAGATTTAGCCAAACTGATGGGAACCACACAGTCATTCTATACCCCCTAACTATCTTGTAACCAATGGAATGGTAGAGTGGGCAAATGGTACTCTAACTGCAACCCTCCAGAAAATGGCTATGACTGACCCCCTTCATTGGCCCCAATATTTGCCTATTGAAATTCTGGCCTATAGAATCAGCTATCCTCAAATAATTAAGATGTCGCCCTTCCAAGCATTGTATGGAAGGAATTTTAAAGCTGCTTTCTAAAGTGCAGGCTATGCTTGACCAAGCCTCCCCCCAAAGCCCTGACGTCACTATGCAAAGTATTTCTAATGAAATTATCTGACTTCAGGCCCTGGCATCCTAGAGCTTATCTGCTACAACTAGTAGAGAAACTAATCAATCTAATGATAAGCATGACCTCCTGCACATCTTCAATCTTCGTGATCTAGTCTTTTTCTACCATCATCATCCTGGAGGTTGCATCAACAGATTGGGCACCAACTGGTTGGGGCCCTACAAAGTCATTTATAATTGGGGCAACAAACACTCAATTGTAGAGGTTGTTCAGAGTACCATAGTAAACCATATACATAGTCGCTTTCTCCGTCTGTTTCCCCCAAACACCAAGATCCTTAGGGGGGCGTTGTGCGATTCCTATCCAAATTGGATATTCAGATGTGTCAACCAAAGGATATTGATCTCAATCTGACCAAATAGCCCAAACATTTATCAGGGATAATTCCCAACAAAATTTTAGGACTCTCAAATTCAGGGATCAACCCCAACTTATGCAGTTGACTAATGCTCCTTCAGAGCTTCCTAACCTTAGGGCTCAACCTGACAATGTGTCAAGAGAATCCTATTTGACTGAGATGACTAGCCTGCCACAGAATCCCCATTTCATGACAATTATGGTTCTTAGCTTAATATGCTTGGAGATTTACCAAAAACCTCCCTGAGCTCACTTATATTGTGGATTATAAGCATATAAGGATTATTCTCCTCTTTGCCATTTTTAGTCTGATTGCCTACCTATATTGACTTAGGGACGAACTTATATTTAGGATTTACCTCTCCAGGCATAGTATCCAGAGTAAAGACCTAACAACCATGAAAAGCGAAAGGTATAATTCAAAACTAGGAGCTTCAGGTCCCCTGGCCTCAAAAAATTAAGGTATACATGGTATCAACCCCGTGATCCTGACAGTCCCTATCAGTCAGTAAAGTTATTGCCAAAAACTGGGACATGCCATCCACCTTTTAGACCTTGGCCTCATGACGATGCAGAATATCAAAATCATATGCTTGTAACTTCAAGACTCAGCAGATCAATCGACCTTCCAGCTCTTTTAAATTCTGTAACCAGTAAAGCAACGCTTAAACTGTTACCACTGTAAAGTGTACTCCATGAATGTAAACGTGAAATTGGGTGCAAGCATAGATGACAGCTAAACACTCTTTTTCAGTTACTGTGTAGTTTCTTTAATGTACATCCAAAGACCGAATACAGTGAGTTATGGGGTGGTCCACTCTGTCAAAATCTAGTTGGTACAACCCTGCCCCTATGGCGGTGAGTGAGGGTACATTGTAATAATAAACGGATCTTTAAAGTTTGGTTACATCAAAATGAGAGCTTGGGTGAGACATAACTGAAGTAAATTGAAGGCCAGTTGGCAATCCGCCATCCATTCAAATGGTCTCCCATTCTAAGAAGTTAAAATAGCGGCTCACCTATTTTACTTGAGTTTTCATAAACTGGTTGTAATAGCCAACCATTCTTAAGAAAACTTTAATATCATGTTTACTACTTGGTTGGGACATTTTATCAATATCTTCATCTTTAGCAGGCTGAGTTCATAAGTCCTGTTTGTCAATTACAAAACCCAAATACGCAAGTTGCTCCTGGAAGAATTCATACTTATGAGGTTTGATTTTCAGGTCAGCTTTGGCCAACCGGCAAAACACCTCTTCTAAGTGTTTCAGATGCTCTTTAAAAGTTCTGGAGAACATATTTGTATCATCTAGATAAACTAGGGCACTGAAGAATCTTATACTTTTCTAAAATGCTGTCCATCGCATGCTGTAACATCGCTGGGGCATTGCACAGCCCTTGCAGCATCCTCAGGGGTTGGTATAGACCCTGGGCGGTGATCATAGCGCACATCTCTTGTTCATCCTTAGACAACTTAATCTGTCAATATTTAGAGATTAAATCCATAGCAGAGAAATATCGTGTACCGCCCAACTGGTCTAAAAATCATCAATACAAGTAGTGGATAGGAACCTTTTTTGATTGCATTTAGTTTCCAGTATTCTCCCACTAATCAATTGGAGCCATCCTTCTTACTATTAACCAAAATGGGTGCTGGCCAAGGACTCTTGGAGTGTACTATCATCCCCTGCTGCACCAGTTGGTTAATTTCCTGATTAACAACTTCATCTTCTGCCTTAGAGCACTGGATCAGATGGAGGAAAATCGGCGGATGATCTTCACATGTCAATTTGGTGTAACACCATGTTAGCACAGTCCAAATCATAATCATCTTTGGCAAACATGTACCATACTTATCAAATAAGGCTGAACCTTGATTTTTTCCTCTTCAGCTAATCCAGAAAGACGCTCCCTGGGTACTAGGGAGCATACCAATTGACATTTGGCGCCTTCAAGCCCTAGTTCTTTTAATGTACCAAAGACATGGATGTTAGATACTTCTTCCACGGGTAAGATATTAACAAAAGTGACAGTATGATGTCGCTTAATTTCTATAGCATATGAATACAATTTGGCTAACAGAGCTTTAATTTTGCTATGTTCTAAAAAAATAAGTTCAGGTACGGTGACATGTACCAAATGTGAACGCTCAAAGGGGGCAACTATCTCCCCATAGGTAAAACCTTGGGAGAACATAAATTAATTTCAGTTCCCACAATAACTTGATGGGCTGGCGGAATGGTAAGAATCTGATTAGCTCAAACTAGGATACCTCTAAACTTGACAATTTGATTTGGTAATTGTCAAGTGCAGATTTGAAGCTGCTGATATCCAATTGGTACTATACCTCTCTTAAACACAAGGTTAACAAACCCTTGCTTCAGATCAACTGGGACTTCGCTCTTCCAGTTATAAAATAAAGAAAGAGGTTGTCCTAGAAAATACAGTAAATTTTTTTTGAAATCGTCCAATATACCATACTTCTGCATAAAGGAGGTCTAAAACTAGAAAGTCATAATTATAATTATGGAAAAAAGCAGGAGAGAAGATCCTAAGGATCTAAACCATAGCAGTAGCATGCTATATGCGCCTTCAGAGGTGGTAGTCTGAAGACCAGCGGTGCCATATATTTCTGATGATCAATGTTTGAAGCAATATACAATTTCTTCACCAACCAGGTAGACACAATTATAATTGGTGCTCCACTGTGTACAATAGCACACATCTTTATATAATTTACCATAGTATCAATATACGTACACTCAAAAAAAAATAAACATCATTAGGGTTAATTGTAAAGACGTTTAATTCATCCACTTTCCCTAAATCGTTCTAAAGTTTATTAGATAAGCGAGGAACTAGAAGTGCGCAAAGACACATTGGTTACAGCCCTGGACCACAATCAACTTAAGGGCCTCACTAGAAGGGACGGGAAGCTCAAGAGTTCCTAACATTTACATATAAGGCTTCAAGATTTCTTTGACCATCACAACGACTTTGAGTCATTCCTGCTGAAAGTTGGTCATCACTACGCTATCTGTGTCTGCCACCCAAACTGCTGAAGGTGGAACAGCGCCATCGTCATTCCATCTAAGAAAGGATATTTCCAAGATGATTTCTTAACTAAAATCTTGTTAGAGGTTTCAGAGATATAAAATCCCAAATCTAGTCCGCCCTGCCTTTTCCTAACAATACCTTGTCCTTCAAGTTTATAGAATGATTTGAGGCCTTGGAACCCCATTTAGAGCAACTATTAGCATAGTTCCCCAGGTTCATACATAATTAACAAGTAATCTGACCACTCTTTGCTCTTCTGACATGAGGCCATATTGAGGCGGTAGATCTTCTTTTAGGGAGGGGGATCAAGTCCATGGTACATGAGACTCTCAGATGATTTTGTTGGGAATCTCAAAAAAGATGGCGCATTGCAGATGATAACTTACAATATAATTGATATCACAACTCCTGTTTAGGACAGGAATCATAACTCTATAAAACTGGTAATGCTCACAAGCATGACAAAGGTCTATTTGAGCATCAAAATTATCAATACTAATAGCCCCTTCCAGCGTTTGGGCTTTAAAATAAAACCGTTCTGTGAAGACTTGCACAGTCTTATCTTTATTAGAACAGATATTGAGGAATATTGTTTTTTGGTAGTCATCCGCTCAGGCCTGCTGACCTCTTTAATCAGTAATTATTTTTCATTGAGGTAGTTGACGCCAATCTTCTGCAAACTAGGCATAATCAACCCTTTTCTTTCAATGTCTAACAAATTCATGACCGTAGCTAAATTAGCATGCTACGGCGTCTCAGCCATACTAATCTTGAAGTGGCTGATAAATTTATATACATTTACATTCTTATAAAATTTTGGCAAATTAGTTAGATTTAAAGTACATTTGAGGATCATAACCATAGGGATGAAGGACTGGTGCACCCCCTTATATTATTCAGGTAACCGTACAGAAGAAGTGACTTGGCCAGAAGCAGTTGACCAGCTCTTGGGGAGGGCGCCACAGTTACACAAGCGAGGATAGCAGTTATCAACTGCTCCAGGGCAGAGGAGTTTCACAAATGATAGATTTGATATGCTCCATTAGAGGAGTCGTTGAATTATGCATGGAAACTGATACTATAGGGCCAGGCACAGAGGTGAGGAAGGTAGGTACCTCCCTTATATTTAGCAAGTCTTTGCTTCCACCTTTTTGTTCCATCAGAATTGTCTCTCAGTCATTGATGAACAAGTCCAATGACAGTACAGTAGGACCTTCCTGGCGGCACTTACAAAGCCACCGTTGATTTCAACATGAACTGATTAATCATACTAGACAGCCGCTGCTGTTCCACCAAGATTGTATTTTCAACATGCATCATTTTCTGATTAGTGTTCAGGAGGTCCGCTTTTAGATTCAAATTTTATGTTCCTAAGGCTTGCACCTTCTGTCCTCGAGTTCTCAGATCTAGCTGTTAGGAGTCTATGAGCTGATGCAAATCAGCCTCAGAGCAAATCGCTCTGTACATTCCACATCATCAGCGTTGGGGCAGTGACTGGTATGGCTACATGACACAATTGAGGGTACAGACTGTAAGGACAAGGCTGGACGTCAGGAGGCCAAAAATGTCAGTTTCCAAGGCTTTTCTGAGTTAAAACATACCCTGTATTAAAGCTGGGTACAGACTAGATATGCCCAGGCTGGTCCTGGGGATGGCGTGATGCTTGACTCAGCGTTAAAGCCAGGGCGCTAAAATGCAACAGCTACGTTCTCAACTCTGACAGTTCTCTACAGTTACTGAAGGAAAAGGGATTCGAACCCTGTTCCATTTATAGTATTTCTAAGCTAGGATGTTTCAAAATTGCAATATATAATTTGAGTTTGGACAATTTTAAGTTACAGGACCCTGGCTGATGATAGCGTGTGCCTTTTGGTTCACTTAGGCTTAGAACCACTCTAACCAATCAGCAACTCTTCCCCTGATGTTAATTGTGGTTCCGCAAGACCAACTTTCCTCATTGGTCATATGGTTTATTAAATGTCTTATTCATTTTAGTATCTTATGTGCATTTACTTAGTTCTGTTTGCTGACCTCCAAGAGGTCCCAATTAACCAAATGCGTGGTTTCCTTGATTGAGCCATTCTATACAATGTCCTTCTGGGTAGTGTGTTGTTTACCCTTTATTCAGCGGAGGGTTCCATAGCTGGGGGTTGGGCCCTCGCCCCCTTAGCTATTGGAATTGGAGTGTTACAGATGCGCTCCTGACATTAGATGACCAACCATATTTTTGGTTTCACCAAAACTTATTCTTATTGGAAGATCTTTGTAGTAGTATTCAGGCGCTTTGGATGTGCACCTTGGTTGGGACGTTCTTGTCCATGTTAGCCTCATTCTCATTGGTGGTGTGACAGCTAGGCATTCCTCTTTTTCTGCACGCGGCGTTGCTTCCACCCTTTCAGCGAGCATATGGTGGGAATAAACCGTTCAAAACCCAACTTCTCTGGTTTCTAAGTTTCCCACCACTTCTACTCGTTATAATAAAACCAACCCTGAATTCCCTCCTCCAGGAGTTGAGGGGCTGCGTCAGATTCTACCTGGGGCACCTGCCTGGGTGTTTTACGCTTATAAAACTGTGTTGTGGGTGTTTGAGAATATAGAGAATGTGAAGCGACCCTTGGTGGCAGGGAAACCTTGTTCCACTACTTTCAAATGTTCCCATGGGTTACTTGTGCACTGGGGTGTTGAGCGTTTTGTGTGCCTTTATTTTTATAAATCTCCCTTTGTCTTGGATTACCTGTGTCCAACGTTTTTCAAACGGCGCTTTTCCTTGCCGCTGTGGATGTCCATGTGATGGACTCTCAAGTGAGTCAAGCGTTTCCCACTAGTTTTAATCATCTGATTGAAGGTTTTTGGGACAATTTTCATGCCCCAACCTGGAAGAGGCCAGGTAATTTGTCCATCATTATTTTACCCCAGGCGGCCCCTATAATTACTTTCCCAAAAAAGTTGCATGCGCCTCTGAAAAAGGAGAGATTTTATCCTTCCATTCCTTTGTTTTTGGCGTAATCTGAAGGTGAGCAGGGGTCCAGCCTCAAAGTTATATTAGATGTATCAGTATATCTCACCGCAATGATGTCACCCACTGCTGCCCCTATAAATATGGCACCTGCAACTTAAGATTTTCTTTTGAACGAGGCAGAGCTTTTCACCATATTCCTCCTTGTTTTGGCAGAATTGGAGGGTCCAGCGAGTCTAGCCCCAAAATTTACTTAAAAGTTAACAAAAATGAATTTCTCTCCTCACTGCATTTGGATGGTGAAGGTGGGATCATTGACAAAGGGCCTGGGGGTGATGGCCTTAGATAACAATGTACAACCAGCCAATGAATTGGGTATGGGTCATTCACACCCAAAAACGCATTTAATAATGCAAAATATATACAAAAAATGAGCCATTTATTGGCTCTCGCAGCTTTGAGGCAGACCCCATTTCTGTGTATCAGATTACCCCAGAGAACCCACGCTTGACCCATACCATGATCCGCAGAACATAGAAGGTGGAGAAAAAGTCTATGATAAATATGGAAATGTTTATGCAACTGCTGAAGATATGGTGGGATATATTGCCTTAGTAGTGAGAGTGGCCAATTATCCCTCTCCATTTTTGATGCTAAAACCTATCATAGAGGCATGCTTATGCCTGATGAAGATTTTTCTGGTAAAGTGTTGTCGTTGTCTGCTATTAATAAAAAAACATTCTAAATATTTTTAATGACAGCTACCCTTTCATCCCTTTTTAGGAAATCATCACAACGTTTTTAGTGGATACAGGAGCCTCTGAGAATTTTATTGACCAAGACCTAGCCGACTACCTTGAGCTTAGTTACTTGCCAGGTGGTATGGTTACAGGAGGGGCTTCCCAAGGTACTCCCACGCTGAAGGTTATGGGTTAGTGTATTATTAAGTTAGCAAATATCATTTGGCTGACCACTTTCTGGCAATCAAAAACCTCTTGTATCCCATTAATTTGGGAGTGTAGTGGTGGCGAAAATCTGAAGTCAGAACTTACTTGAAAGACAATACCATATTATTAACTTTGAAGAATGACTATGAATAAGTCATCCCCATGTCTGAAGCGAACTTTTAGGGCAATTTTCCCCAACGTCTCAAGTCAATACACTCAGTCTAGCTCCGCTGATGAAGCTCTCTAAGAGGTACCCTTACATTCCTGTTTGGAGGGGCTGAATCTTTGTTTAATGTGGCTTCAGCCAATGTACTACTGGCTCATTCATAGTTTAACTGCAATTTTAAACTCACCGTTAATCTTGTGCATATATTTTCTCCCATTTACCCCTTGACTGTACAGGAGGAAGCAGCGTTAGATGTGTAGGTCAAAGAGCAGTTAGCTAAAGCGCAATATTTCAGAGTAACTCTCCGGTATGCTCCCCACTTTTCTTTGTGAAAAAAGCCAATAGTACTCTATGCCCATGCATAGATTATAAGAACGTAAACAATGTCACTGTAGAAGATTTACATCCCATCCTGATGAACTCTCAGATTTCTCGCTATGTGGAGAAGGCCAGAGTCTTCTCCAAACTGGATTGCTTAAATGCATTCAATCATATCTGAATCAAGAAGGTCCATGAGCGACTCACTGTTTTCCAAACTAGAAAAGGAATTTTACAATTTCGGGTTATGCCCTTTGGGCTTAAAATTGCACCTGCTATCTTCCAACGTCGTATAGATGCGGCCTTGGGACCTGCTGGGTGTGTGAGTGGTGGCCTATATGGATGATATTCTGGTCTTTTCTGCTGATTATGAGTCCCATGAAATACACCTGCGGTAAGTGGTAAGAGTCTAATGGCATCCAATCTAGCGCTGAAAAATCAGCAAGTGTGAGTTCTTTAAGTCCCAGGTCACCTTCCTGGACAATGTCATGTTTGACCAAGGCCACATAGTAAATTCAGACAAGGATCAGGAGATTTGCAAGTGACAAATCCTAACTTTGTTCAAGGAATTGAGGAGTTTTTGGTGACGTGTATGTTCCTTAAGAAGTTCACACAAAATCTTTCTGAGGTGGATGCACCCTTGTATAAGGCGATTGAAGCAAAGGTGCTCCAGTGGTCCCCCATCTTGCAGGATGCTTTCCAAGCAGTAAAGTGCACCCTTGTTGTCCTCATCCGTCCTTCACCATGTAGATTCCAAAAAGGAGTTTATTGTGGCTACTGATTCATCCAACTTTACCATAGCGACTGCCTTATTACAAGTAGGCAAAGATGTAATAGAGCATCCAGTTAGATATTTTCTTGGAAGATGTCTCTTCCTGAGTTCAACTACGCCATTTATGACAAAGAGTTATTGGTAATGGTTGAGGCGCTGACTTATTAGCGTCATCACTTGCAAGGCTCATCCCAACCCTTCTGTGTATGTACACATCACTAGGCCTTGTTGTACTGTCGCGCACCTCATGTCCTGACCCCATGGCAAACCCACTGGTATGAGATCCTAGCCAATTTGTGCTTTTTATGAGTTTATCAAAGGCAGGGAGAATGGTTTGGCGGATGCTTTGAGCTGAAACCATGCATTAGCTCCAGATCCTAAGGAGAAAAAGTACACAATACCTACTTGATAATTCCGCCAGGTAAGATTGTGTCATGACATCCCCCTTTTGACCCATGGGTCAACACTTGCTCCTCTGGAAAATGCAGAAGAATATGAACTGTTCTAAAAGGTGGTCCTTTCACAGCCCTTGTCAGCAGAATATATTATGGTCCTAGCCAAGAGAAAGCTGAATCACATAGATATTACTAGAGGGTAGCACATGAAGTACGAAATGGTGTCATTTCAGGGTCGCCTATGGGTTCCTGATGGACCAGTTCTCCCGGAAATCATTGGGGACCATAGTGATGGGATCACTATTGGACATCCTGGGAAAGCGAAGACTCTAGAACTAATTTTCCACAATTATAATTGGAAGGGTTAGCTGCGCAGGTTGCCAAGTATTGTAAGGAGTACCTGGTCTGCAACCAAATAAAACCAAATCTCCAGCCCCTCTTGGGGTTGCTGGTTTCAGTTCAATGGTCTGAGGGGCCTTGGACTTCCTTATTTGTGGATTTCATTTTAAAGTTACCTGTGTCTGATGGCTACGATGCCATCATGGTAGTGATGGACCATTTTACAAAGTTCGCCCACTTTATTCTCTGTAAAACTATGGTAACTGCGGCAATGATGTCTAGGTTCTTTGTATCTCATGTGTTCGCCCTTCTTGGGGTGCCCTAGGAGATAATTAGTGATTAAAGCCCCAGTTTACCTCTGTTTTTTAGGCAAGAGTTGTGTAAGACTTTTAAAATTTGCCCCTGCCGTTCAACTGCTTATCTTTTCCAATCAGATGAGTAGAAAAATGAGTAAAAGTTCTTGGTACAGTTTCTGCATTGTTACACTGCCGCATATCATTCAGATTGGGTTTCTCACCTTCCCATGCCCAGTTTAGCTATAACAACACTCAAAATGCGTCTATTGGTTGTTCCCCATTTTTTGCCACCCATGGGTTTACCCTGCCTTCAACATGGAGCCAAGCTGTGGATCCGAAGTCAAAGTTGTAATGGACTTTGCTAAGACTATCAAGAAAGTTCTCCAGATGGTTTCCACGAATTTGGAGGCGGCAATTCAAGCTTATAAGGAGAACGCTAATGGAAAAAGATGGAAAGGTCCTGCATATAAGGAATGGGATCTTGTGATGCTTGATTCTTGAAACATCCCTATCAAGCAGCCATTCAAAAAGTGGGGACTAAAGAGGATTGGGCCTTACCGCATCGTCAGAAAGGTGGGCCACGCCTCATACCAGTTGGATCTCACCCCTCATTTCAGATCTTCACAGTCATTTATGAAAGCAATCTGACGTTGTTTAAAGCCTCCAACCAGAGACTCTAGAGTCTTATCTGGTGACTGGTACGCCAGAGTGGGAAGTGGAGTAGATTGTAGCCTCATGCAGAGTACAAAGAATCTTATATGCCTAGTATTTTGAAAGGGATTTGATGCAGCAGAAAACAGTTGGTTACCAGCGTGTGACTGTGCCCATACCCAAGATCTAATTGATGTTTTTCACGAGCGTTTTCCTGATACTGCAGGACCAAGTCAAAGCAAACCATCGCCGCCAAGAATCTGGCCCCATCCTACAAGAACTTTTCCCTGGCAAAAGCCCCTGGATGAGGGGTGGATCCCTCAAAGAATGAGAGGGTAATGTCATGGATACATGACATAATTGAGGGGACAGACTGTAAGGACAAGGGTGGACGTCAGGAGAACAAAAAGTTCAAGTTACAAGTCCTTTTTGGCTTGAAAAATACTTTAAACAACGTCGGATACATGTGAGATATGCCCAGGTTAGTTCTGGGAAGTGTCATTCTTGGCCCGGAATTACAGCCAGGGTGTTGAAATGAACCAGCTACGTTCTCAATTCTGACGGTTTGTTATGGTATCTTGAGGAACAGAGATACAAAACCCGTTCCGTTTATAATATTTCTAATCTGGGATGTTTCAATTTAGAATCTATAACTTAAATTCAGACAATCTTGAGCTACAAGTCCCTGGCTGATGGTAGCAGGCGCCTATTAGTTCGCCTAGGCTTAGCATCACTTCTGCAATTGACAACTCTCCCCCAGTATTTAATTGTGGTTCTGTAAGACCAACTTTCCTTGTTGTTCATCTATTTTATTGAAGACCCCGTTTGTTTTAGTATTTTATGTGCATTTATTTAGTTCTGTTTGCCAACCTCCAAGAGGTCCCAATTAACCAATTGCGTGCCATCCTTGCTTGGTCATTCTATGCACCGTCCTTCTGGGTGGTGTGTTGTTTACCCTTTATTCAGCGAAGGGTTCCATATCAGGGGGTGGCCCTCACCCCCCTCCACTATTAGAACTAGAGCGCTACAGACATGCTCCTGAAAGTGACGATAAGCAAGCTCATCCATTGTTAAGTCTTTTAACAACCAGTCTTGCTCTTGTAATATGCCTTATAATCGCCCTATGTGGATTCTTGACTCATCTTGTGTTTAACAAATCGCGTCTGCGTCTCCTGAAGACCACCCAATTGGCCTTATCAGCCTTGGTATGTCATTCTATTTTCGCTTTCAGATAGTCCTCTACTTGCGTGCAATGATGGTTACTTTCAGCAACCCATTGAGTGATTACCACACAATAGTTCATAAGGTCATTAATAAATCCCCATAAGTCAGCATTAAGTTTGGCAGCAAGCCCTTCAACCCGCTGGTGGGCTTCTTGTACATACTGCTGTTAAGTCAACACAACAGACTGATTGTCCCAAAACGCGTTTTCCAAGCGGCCCACTAGGAGAGAATTATCCTTTTCTATAGTCTCCATGAACTTAATGAGTACTTCAATATCAATGTACTGACGAGCTATAATTTGATGTACTTTTCATATTGAGGTATGTACATATCAAGCTATAAAGTCCACCAGTTGATCCTGGCTGGCGAGTCATCTAACCATCTTACTTATGTTGAACTTGTGAAACCCTGATTTTTATCATACTAAGATTACTGATGCTTATAGTTTTGAAGCATAGCCAGCTGGCCCTCGTTCACATTGTTAGCCCTCAAAAAGAAGACGTGTAGCAGCCATTCAGATACATCCCATACTTGAGCCTGGGGAACTTTTGTTAATTGAACAAGCGCATGAAAAACAAACGCGCCAGAAGTGGAAGATCTTTCATAGATACCTCCATCCCTTTACTATCAGAACCTCTCACTTGGAAATGGTCAATCAACAGATTGTCTTCATCCATGGTCTTATTTGAATACTTTTCCCCAAGGCCAATAGCAAACTGGTTCCTTTCCAGATTCATATTTGAAAACTAGTCTTATGAACAAAGTGCACCCCTGTAGTGAGCACCACCATGTTGTAATCAGCACTAAGGCGTCGAATCTCAGTGCACAGGTATTCACTAATAAACTTACAAGAGCTGTAAGAGGACAGCGACCTTGTCAACCCTAACAAAAAAGGGACAGCCTTTCTGACAAAAGGGATCTCTATTTGTAAGGTAATTAGAAGCACATGGGAGTATTGAATACTGAAACTGGCTTTGGGGCTTTCAGGAAGGGTCTGTTTTTGCTGAAGCTTACATTAAACGACATAAGAAAAAAGGATCTCTTACTTTTGGGATTCTGCCAAGACATGCTTCTTTCACTAGTATTCCTAATGTTGCCTTTCCTCTATACTAAGCTGCACTCAACAACGGTAGGCTAAAGGGGTAATTATCTGATTGAGGATTAGGGAAAAAATCACAAAAGCTCAGGGTGTTTCCATTCTTAGTCATAATCAATCACCTACAAAAAAGATTCCAGAGAATGGCCATAATAAACATAGATCATTCTTCTTAATTATTTATGCCGGTGCAAAGAGACCATATCAAAGATAGTGATAGAGTTAGCAGGAGAATATTTAATCTGCTGAGGCCAAGAGCCAACATAAGTACTAGTTTGAGGTGATAAAATTGCATCAGGGGGTTAAGAGATTTGAACTGATTAATTGTAGATCCACAGCACCAAAGCAAAATTTACAAAAGTAAATTAATATAACTTTGCAACTCATATAGAAGTCAAGGGCCGTATGCTCAGGTCTTCCTATGACACCAAATCCTCCTTTTAAGTATTAATAAAGTATAATTATTAGCTAAATATAGCATGAGCTGATGGTTGTTCAAACCATCTACAACAGGTCCAAAACCTGATGAGGTTTCAGTCGCTTTGGGTATCTTCAATAGCAATAAAGTTGGAGGAAACTTGTCAGCAGTTGTCCTCAATAAAAGTCAGTCCTCACATTTTAATAACCCTTTGTTAAGTCAAAACCCAATGAGGTAATGATCACTTCAGGAGCCTCTGATATCTATAAAACTGGGAAAAATTGTCATCAAATATTCCCAACAAAAATCAGACCCCTCATTCGACCAAACCCTTGTTAGGCCCAAACCCAGATGAGGTCTAATTCATTTAAGGATTTAACTTGGACCTGTCAGACAACATAAATCAATTACCAAAAAAGACAAAATTAACAGCTAAATCCCTCAAATCTGCCAAATCAACCCAAGAAACTAATAGTTTACCCTGTAACACACTTGAAATATATACTGATGCAGAAGGACATGCTTACCTGTAGAGGCATCTCTGCATGCAAGGTGATGCAATGGGAAAATCTGAGGTTCCTGTATGTGATGGCGACTCAATTGATATAAAAACCATATCCCCTGCTACAGCTACAACATGGCGCACAAATAAATTTTTAATGAAGCCACAAAATGGTGGATCAATATACAAATCCTGATTAAGTTAGTAATAAATCTCTAAATTGTCATGCATATTCATGGAACAGGCCCTTAAGTAGATGAAACTGACAGTGAATCACCAAGCGGTGGAGGCAAAAGTCTGTGAGGACCTCAAGCTCAGGGATGCTAAGACATGGCTAGATGCAAATATTGATCTCTTTAACTCCATGGAGTTCAACAAGATAGGTATCCCTGAAAAAATGGCAGCTTTGGTCAAGAGCTCAGGTCTTTTGCTATAAGAAAAAATGTTTTCTAACGCTATGATAGCACTTGACTGGGAATTCCACGCTCTCTCTGTCAAAACAGCCCTCAAATGGTACAATACTACCTCTTCACTGCTGAGGCGCTACCATAAATTATGTGGAGTTTAAGGCCACTGAAGCCCTGCTTTGGTTGTACACTCATATCCCACTTATCATTGCATCTAACCTGCTACAAGCTGGTTGGATGAAGGAAAAAGCCATAGAATGGGCCCTTCCAGGAATGGTTGATGAAGATTGCCATTAACTTGAGTGCCAATTGTTTGACCCCAGCTGAGATGAAGTATTGGCTTCGCGTCAATACTACAATAGAGCAAGTCTGGGACTAGGCCAGATTGGAGGTAATGAAGGATATTTATGAGACCCTGCATGACTGCTACTTCATATTGAAAAAATGGAACCTCTGGTGGTATCATGCCCCTCTTGCTGCAAAAGTGGACTGGGATGTGGCAGGATTCACCCCTGACACAGCCATGTCTGGATTGAATATGAGATCCTGCCCCAAGAAGCAGTGGCCATGTGAGGGGTCATGACCCCTGAACTTGGATGGTATTGGCTAAAGATGGGTATTTGGGTCAAATCAATATGTGACTGGAAAGAGTCACTCCCCTGAGCCCTCTCTTGCCACCCTCTATGTAGTTGAAAGGTTTACCCCTGCTGAGGCATTCCGGTGGAGCAATGCAGAGGTTCCAGAAGATGCAGAAATCCTGTTTATCAACGCTGGATGGAACAGCGTCACTGTCTGAGACTGGTTCCATCAAAGCACCATAATGCTTGAAATGCTGCTTAAATATTTACATGAGGCATGCGGCCCTAAAGCCTCATTTTCCTGGTATCACTTCAGCTTCTCCCCAAGTGAAGCAATGGTATGGCAAGCCCTCAAAATCGGCGCAGCTATAGCCAGCACCATCCGCAAAAGGGGTATCCATATGCACCAAGTGCAAGCTTTCTTGACCCAAAGATTTAACTCAAATTAAGTAATCCATTAGATCCTCAAAGAGAAACCCCAGCAGAGACTCCAACACCTTGCAAATAAGAAATCATATAGCGTGGTGGCCGCCCCTCATGAGGAGTCATGGAAAGGTGCCGGAAATCATGTGGACTCTATTCAAGCATTTTATCAGCAGTGATTTCTCTGAATGACAGGCCCCAAATCCTGCTTTAAGGATGCATTTTGCATCCACCACCAATTGGTCATGGAAGAAGATGGTCAGATCTGATAGTTTCAATATACCAGGAGCTTGACAGCATACTGGCTGGCAGCAATATTGAACACTACTGTGTACCAGAGTGAGGCTATATTGATCTTTTGCTCCCCAATGAACTCAACTTGTAATGACTGTTAGAGGTAGTAATAAATTATAAGGACTCCTACCTTTGCACTAAACCCACCTGATACACAAATCAGATGGCAAAATGGGTGACTTTTCACATCTTACTGATGGATCTTGCCCGCAAATTGGTCCTTGAGGCAATTTTCACTGGCCTGTCATACTATGATGAGGTTCACAAATTTTGGCAAGCTGGTGGCAATCACTATACTAAGTGTCTTCATCCTTGTACATTGGAAGCTCTGTTTGAACCTGCGCCCTGGATTAAGACAAACAAAATAGCCCTTCCCTGGTTTATCCGTATCCCAGGCCTCCAGAGGGAGATGTACGTTGAACAAGAGGAAGCCAAGTAGGTATGTCAGTTTTGTTACCAGATGGTACACATGATGGCGCAGTGTCACCACAAGAAAGGCACATTGCCTGAGATTACAAGTACAATCCTATAAATGGGATCACCAAAGTCGATTCTAAAGTCTTTCTTCGCCCAAAGCCAAGGAATGGATCCCATGTAACTTATTTGAGATCATGGACATGCAACGCCAGCGACAGGAGCTAGATGCTTCCCACCAAGAAGCATGGGCATGTTGGAGGTAATATCGCCCTGAGGCCAAAAATTAACCATTCATAAGCCTGAACTCAGAGTCATATAGGATGAGGAAATGCGCCCAGCGTCCCAGCATGCCCAACCCACCCAGAAGGAATGTGTGGAAAAGGAGGAGCTACAGTGGCAGAAAACAGAGCTAAAAATGCTTTTAATAGGTCATCAGGAAATGGGCCCAGAACGATTGCACCCCCAGTAAAGAAACTCCCTTATGATAAGTCTAACCAACCAGGTGGCTAAAAAATGGCAAAAACCCCTGACGTACTTGCACCAAACCCAACTAATATGGGTAGTTGGAAACCACAGCTGATCACAGTGGCTCATCAGGGATCAAATCTAACTCTGTCACTCGACCTCCTTCTCAAAAGCAACAGCCCCATTTTGTACTGAAGCCATCTCCCCTCTCAATAGACAAGGAGACTGGGATGGAGATGGAATACTCATTGTGCACTATGCTGGGTAACAAAATACCTGTCCTGAAAAACCGCTCTAACCATCTGCTCCCAACCTGTCACCCCTCCTTGGTGACACCCGCTGCAAAAAAACCAACTTCTGTCTGAGACTCAATGCATAACCCAAATAATCCTAATACCCATGGGTCAGGCAGCCATCAATGATCATTGCAACCATGAATTCTAGGGGGATGGCTAGCATACAAACACAAGTGAGTATAATGCACCACTTTAAAACTAATAATCATATCAACCTAATTTTAATACATGAGACTTGGGCATATGTCTAGCATAAAATAGTCCCAAACTCAGATAGACCCCATTACCACCTATGTTTCAACAGATTAAGTTTCAGGCGCTTTGGTCAGACCATGTGGAAATCATCATGCTGAACAAAAAATTGACTTGGAATTTATGGAGGAGATACATACTGGTAAAATCCTGGTGGGCCATGGTCCATGATAAGAGAACTGTTAATTTATCTGATGAACGCTGTATATGCATCACCCAACCCCCAAGGAAACAAACGTTTTGGCAAATTATGTTGGAAATACAAACTGACACCACAACAGTTATATCAGGCAATTTCGATTGTTGGACAAATGCAAGTAAGGATATATTCCTGACTTGCAGACAAGTTCCTAGTACAGCAGATGATATGCTGATGTGCCTTGTGATGTCAGGGATGTGCCTTATAATTGACAAGGAGGACAATGACCCAACAAACCTTATGCTATGGGATTACAATTTTAATGATCAACAATAAACAGCTCTCAACTGGACTATGTGCTATTCTTGTATGACCTCAGACAGACTACGTTGAATAGTGAAGTCTCCATTAATGCAGAAGGTGACCATATGATAGTGCAGGTAGCCATTGATCTGGGTGACACCCCACCACCTCAGGAGTGGCAAATATCCCCCTCCACATCGCAGGATCCAGATTAACTCCACATTGCCAAAAAAGGGTCTAATTAAATAATATCATATCTTGATCACCAGGTGGGCATTGATCCCCTAAACCGTTGGAAAAGGATTAAAGAAAAACTTATGAGGGGATAGTGCCAAGTATGAGAAGCCCAAAACCTACAAACGTAATGCTGCTGCTAAACAGCTAAAGGATATCCTGGCTACCCTGAAGCGAGGGCGGTGGACAGCGAAGTATGGTGGTGGGAGTATTAGAAAAAGGACAAATAATATCAAGCGCTACTATTAAAGCAGGATAATTAATGATGGCAGGATGCAACCTTCCGCCACCAAAGCCTGATAGGGATGATGACTAGGGGGAAACTGGCCAGTCTTAAATAAATCCAGACCTGCGCCAAGATCTACCAGGTAGTGACTTCCAAAGGCTTCATTTCTAGTGACCCTGGAGTAATCAATCGTGAAGCTGAATAATTTTACAGCGATCTCTTCCACCCTCATGAACCAAATAGCACAGTTATAGAAGACCTACTAGCCCAAGGTAAGCCAGTACTCCAGGAGTGCTCACCTTTAGACAAACATGACCTAGTTGATGAAATCATGGTGGTAGAGTAAAAAGCCTTAAGGATGTGCCAAAAAATAAATCTCCCAGGCCCTGACAACATGCGAGTAGAAATTCTGAATGCAATCCATGAGTTGTGGCACTGTAAATCCATCTTTTTAACCACTGTCTGTCTCACAAGTGTGAATCTCAGAGGGTCATTAAACCCAAATTGTGCTACTAAACAAAAAAAGCTCCCATTGCCACCATTGGGATTGGTACCCAATTGCAGTGTTGAATGCTGTTTACAATGATTCTCACATGAATCCTCACAGACTGATTGATGCATACCACCCCATGGACCATCCACAAGGCCCAAAATGGGTTCATCAAGGGGTAGACTATCTGGGAAAGTATCCACTTGGTTCAAAACGCCCTACTGGATGTGCACAGGATCAAAAACAGCTATCTCATGTTTTTGGACATGGAGAAGGCCTATAATCGAGTAGCATGGCCATTCCTGATGGTGGCAATGAATGCCATCAGAATCCCCGCCACCTTTATCACCTGGATAGATATGCTGTATTCTGGCTTCAATATAAGAGTCATCCTGGCCACCAGCATAACCAAATCAATTTTGATTGGAAAGGGACTCTACCAAGGTGATCCCATGGCCCAATTTTATTTAACTTTTGCCTGAACATCCTATTGCAGCAGCAGAAGTGAGGTTGTGGGGCATCTGCCACCCCAGCCAAACCCTATCCAAATGCAGGCATAGGATGACACAGTGGTGTGGATCAGAGTTGAAAGTGACCTTCAAGCCATTGATGAGCTCATTTCCCTCTACCAACAGGTGTCAGTTGCTAAAATTAGTGTTGACAGGATGGTAGGCATTAAAATAGGGCAACCTCAATTCCCTCCATCAGGCCTAAATCCCATAGCACATACACTAACGTTAAATATCTGGGTATCATCTTCATAGGTCTGGTCTGGCAGCTGAGGTGATGGAACAAGCGATGCTTTTCAGTATGTCATCCTGGATGGCCTACTAAAATATGCCCACATTAACATTGAAGGGAAGGCATAAGTGCTAAATGTCTTCATACTCTCAAAACTTTGATATGTGGCTCATATCTTACCACTGAGCCCAGGCTTGGAAGGTAAAAGCAAGTCGCTCATCCACACATACTGTGGTTTAAGGCCCATGCAGAACCAATCAAACTGGACTTCCTGTTCAAACCCAAATGTGAAGGGGGTATGGGACTACTAAATTTTGAGATACATACCCACCAGATCTGGGCCAAAGCTTTTCTCCAGATGATGCAGTCACATACACTGCTCAGCACTAGTGTGGGGCATCAACTGGGCCCAAATCCAAGGGATCCCATAAATAATAATATCATTTTCCTTAGGGAGTGGATGCTGAATAACCTTTAACTACTTTTTAAATGCCACCAACCCCACTACTGGAGTCTATGCAACAGGGCAGTGAGGCTGGGCGGTTGGTCATTCACACATGTGCTGCAAACTGTGGATACAATACAATGGGACCCCAAAGCCAAGAGGGCAGAAATGGCCACAGCTGCAATGTAGGAGTAATAGAACTGGATTGGAAATGAATTCGCTGACAAATAAATTCAAATCCTTTATAATGATTTGCCAATCACTGTCGGAGACCACCCCCTGAAAGCACTGCCAAACCTACCCTCTCACCTCTTAATCCTTAATGACGGGGTGGAGGAAGGTCACACCACCAACTATAATGTTAAGGAATTGGTTACAGTTTCAATAACAAACTAGTGATCTCCAACCTTTGCTCTGCCACCTGGAGGATTTTACACCAGGTGATAAAAATAGGTAAACACTGCAGCCCAGGGTACCCCTATAAGGACTCTCCAGTGTGTGCTGAACCTGGGGTGGACATTGCCCACTGTCATTTCAAATGCAGTATATTTAAAAAGTACTGGTCGACTATGAGACCACTGCTATCCGGCAAGCGACAGCTGCCAGATACACACCCTCTCAAGACCTCCCTTTTGCTAAGATGCTTAAAATCAGCCAATCCAGCTCTGAGCCATCCTCTTTAATTATTGTATATGGGTTGTACACTTGGTAATTATAGCCAAAAAATTGAGCCATGAGAGCCCCCATTATACGGGAATGGTGCGGAAGACGATTCAGATTTTCAATGACCAGCATGAATGGATCTCTAAATTTTTATACATCATACCCAGATGGTTTTGAGCCTCACGATTAGCTTTTGCACCTGGATCGCTCGTCAAACATGATGGGTCCACATTCAGACTGAAGTTTAAATGGTGGTTAAGCCCACTGTCGCTCAAACCATGGCTGGCAATGACAATTGCTGACCAGGAATGGTTGGCGATGCCACCCGATTAGCAGTACTGGTCCCTGGTTTTTTTCTCACCTGCTGAAATCCCCACTTTTGCCATCCCTCTTGCCTCTATTTCATTATCTAATCGCTTTGATAAAGGTGTTGAGTTAAAAAACTGGCCAATAATTACAAAATTAAAATGGGACCTAAGTTGGAGCACCTTCTTTTTTGAAAATCATCCAAATTGGTCCAGTAGTTTTAGAGTTATGCGCAAACAGAAAAAAATACATGTCAAATTGGTAACCTTCCCCCTTTAAAACTTTTTAAAAACGTTGCTCTACTCGCTGTGGTGTCAGTATGTGGAAACTTGCAATTGTTTTTACCTGCCTACCAGACTAGCTAGAGCTCCGAAATTTGGCACATACATGTATCTCCCATGACGATACAATAATCCACTGAAATTGTATAATTATGAATTTTATCATACATGTATCTCCCATGACGATACAATAATCCACTGAAATTGTATAATTATGAATTTTATAAAAAATATTTTTTAAACGTTTAACTACCTCGCTTAAAGTCGGTTAAAAATGGAATTCATCTTGCATGTTCAGGGATCATTTATTTACTTTACCCACATACATTGGTTTATTGGCCTAAAGTGGCATTAAGCTTCGATGGGGTTTGGGCGGGCGAAGGTAAGCGGTTGCCATATGAAATCATCAAATAATATGAAATCATCGAATATAATGAAATCATCGAATATTATGAAATCATCGAGTATTATGAAATCATCTGAACAACGAGAGAAATAGATGTTGAACTTCATCTATTTCATTGGACACAGTAGCTTTGCTACTTTTAGTCGGTTGATATCAATTCACTAACCTTCACAATAAGGAAGATAGGCTCCTATTAGGCTCCTATTAGTAAGGCTTAAATGAGGTTCATTTAATAAAAAGTTTTATTTGGATTGAAGTGAGGAGTTGATTGGCTAGATCGAGCGAGCCTCCCAAGTAAGCCTTAAGCCAGGTTTGAATGCGCTTTTAATGCGATGAGTAATTGGGGCGAGTGGTAGATTGTGCTGTAACAACCACCTTCGACTAGTTAAAGTTGACCGATTTAAGGGTTACCTTTAAGGCCACCTTCCGGTATTATTTTTATCAGGATGAGCGTCTCTTTTAAACCAACCTCCATCGCTCTGCCCGACTCGACCTCCTTTTTCAAGCGTTCCTCAACTCACCCATCCGTTAAATTTCAGACCGACCCTTCCGATCGGTCAAGTGTGGATCCTAACCACCCAAATCCCACTCCACCTCAATCTCGCCCCTTCCCGAAGACGCCCTACCCAACCGAGGTTTCCTCAAATTCACCGGAAAGTCAGCAATGTTTCTTCTCGCTCTCCCCCAAAGGTTTGACAAACTGTTTCATTCAGGAGATATCGAGTAAAGTTCTAATTGAGCTCATCTCCTCCGACCCTAAGCCCCTTATAATCGATCTCCGCCCCACGATCCACTTCGCTAAAATCCACATCCCAAATTCCATCTCCGTAAGCGTCCCATCAACCCTCCTTCGGAGGGAGAGCCATGACCTGGAAAAGGTGGCTTCCGGGTTAGATGCGGCGCATCCGCTACCCTAAAGAGGTGGCGGGATTTTGGCGGGATAGTTTTCGTTGACGCCAACTCGAGCTCAATATCCGACGCCTCCCCCATATCTCAGCTCTTCCGAAAGTTTCTCTTGCCCGCAAACACGGCTTTCTTTTGGCTCAAAGGTAGGCTGCCTTACCATCAGTTAAACTTGTGACAGGTGGCTTCAAGCATTTCCAAGCCGCGTTTCCCGACAGGGTTAGCGCCAGCAAGGTTCCCCTCCTGAGTTCGGTGTCGAATTCGATTAGCGCGCCTAACCTGGGGCCGCTCACCTTCCCCGTCCCAGGGCGTGGTGACACCATTAACCGGGCCATGCAGTTCTATGACTCGTTGAGGCAGTACAACACCGCCTCCAATACCCTTGCGGAAACCATCCTATCCAGATGCCCAATTCCGGCGCCAGCTTGAACTCGGGTCCGAATACTCCAGCCCTCCCCATATTCTTACAGAGGATGCTGGAGGAGAATTTTGGCGAAAGGGCGATGGCGGAAGCCTTTCAGGTAGGCGTTTTATTTCGGGCCTCAAAACTTTAGAAACTCGACCGCTCGGAGCAGTCGCGGCTTAAGGAACTTGCCGCCGGTAATGCTGCGAACAAGAGCCGATACTGCGTCAGCGCGGGGATCGAGAGGGGGCACAAGAACCGCTATGTGAACATCTGGCCGTACGAGCACGCCCGTGTCAAGCTGGACGACTTCTCGCCGGGCGACTCGGACTACATCAACGCCAGCCTCATCCGTGAGAGTATCACCGGTAGCCGATATATCGCGACCCAAGGCCCTCTCCCCTCCACGTTTCAGGACTTCTGGCAGCTGGTTTGGCAGTCCAACTCGCGGCTGATCGTGATGCTCACCAAGGAGGAGGAGGGGGCCGGATCCGCTGCCACCGGTACTGGCCCGACGCCCCGGGGGAGAGCAAAACCATCAGCAACAAGTTCGAGGTCAAGCTGCTCCAGCAGGCGGTGTGTTCCCGTACGGGGCTGCTGACGCTCCGCAAATTTAGGCTCGCGCGGACGGATGCCGCTTCGCCGCGGCTGGTTGTCCAGATTCAGTTCTCCGGCTGGCCCGATTTTGGCGTTCCCGAGGACCCTACGCTCCTCCTGCGCGTGCGTAACCTCGCCCGCCAGTTCCAGGGGACGTTTGAGGCCCGAGATGGGACCACCGGCCCGATGGTGGTGCACTGTAGCGCCGGTTGCGGTCGTACCGGTGCCTTCTGCACCATCGATAGCGCTATCGCGGCGCTGGATTCCGGGTTGGCGGCGTGCTATCCCGACGTGGTCTACGCTTTGGTGGATTCCTTCCGCGACCAGCGGCTGTCGATGGTCCAGACGCACCGCCAGCTGGTGCTGTGCTATGAGACGCTGATATGGTACCTCCTCTCGGACCGGCGTTGTGGGGGCTTGTCGGGCCTCTGCCCCAATCTGCGGCGCATCAACGTGAGCACCCCCGACCCATCCACCCCGTTTTTGGATGCCGGCGACTCCTACTTCACACCTGGCCCCTTCCCGATCGGGGGTGACTCCTACTTCAACCTCCCCCCGAGTAACCACCGGACCTATTCTACGGGCGGTGAGGGGTTTCCCTTCTAGATGGTTAGTTTTGGCGCCCTTTGCCAATGCCCTCGGACGCGATCTCTAAGCAGTGTTTCGTTTGCTCCATTAAATATAATCGGTACGCTACGCCGCTACATCCTGCCGGGAGCTTAGCTATTTAGGGGTTAGGCTTTTGGGGGCCTGATAGTTTGGCTCTTTCTGTACATCAGGTTTGGGTTCAAGCCAAGGTTACCTAAGGCACCGTACACCCACGGCGCCTTTAAATTTAAGTGTGCAAGTTTAACTTTGCAGTTTAAATACCTTTTAGCCTCCCACCAGCGTATCCGCTAAAACTTTGTTTTGGTATGGAAGGTATCTTAAAGAGGGGCACCGATAAGTTTAGGTCTGGTCCAACGGTTACATGCGACATCCAACATCTCTCGCTGGATAAAATTTAAACCTTGGGCTAAGCTTAATGGGCGTCCAACTGTCGGGTTAAGTTCGGCAACCGAGGTTTCGTAGCTGAACCTAGATACCGCACCCTATGGCATCTTTAGGGCGCGGTAAAGTTCAATCTAACCTGATTTTTATAACCCAAGTTCCTCACGAAAGCCCGAACATTACTCTTTATCTCATCCAACCGCGGCTGACGTCCCACAGGTAAATAATCTAGTGTTTGGTAGGCTGCCGTTCTACGATCGGACCTCATCCGTTAACGGCCAAACCTTTAACTCGTTGGCTCGTAGTCAGACCCATCATTCAGGCGTTGAAATTTTCCAACCTTCCGGTTTGATTATAGTTTTGTGTGGCCAAACTCTCTTCAAATCGGAAGGGGTGCGCAACTGTTGTAAGTTCGAACCCAACTTTAAACTGGAGGGGTGGGGCTGATGGAGTCCATCTTCAGGTTAGGCGACCAAGATTCAAACCAAAGCGGGTTTATAACCGACACAAGGATCGGAAGTTGGCAGATCGGCTAAGTTATAAAGGCTTGCCCATCAATAGGGTAAGGTCGGTTGGTTAACGGATGGTGAAGGTGTAAGTTGGGCGAGATTGAAGTTGAAGCTGATATCAGATTGAACTAAGCTGTCAAGTATTTATAAGGATTCGTAAATTGTAGTATTTGATAGCTACGGTTTCAAATTTTGGTCTATGCCTTTTTTCCTTCATTTCAACATTTTGCATCTCAACTTTTGCATTTCAATTTCAATATTCTACAAATCAATTTTGACATTTTGCATTTCAATATCAACATTTCAATTCAATATTTTACAAATCAATTTCAGTACAATTTTTGGTAATAAAAGTACACTTTAAAAATATTAAATCTATTGAACATAAGAGATAATTATAAACTATATCTTATTGATGAGCCTAGGGTAATTCAGCCGTACATTTTGTAACATTTCTAAGAATGAGTCTAAAATATCCTATACCATCAGTGGCTGAAACTGAGCAGTCTCTTCTATAATTAAGTCTGATAGCAACCTACTTGCACCACTTAATTTTGATCCAACTCCATTTTTATCCTTGAAAAGGTATTTTCAATTGGATTTAGCATTATAATTATGGAGATAAAAAATTAAACTTGAAGTTAAATAATAATGTTATTCTCTTTACAACTTAACTCCTATGAATTCTAGTATTGTCTAATATAAGATATAGTCTATGCAGATTTTTTATCATATAGATAAGAGCAAAGATCATATAATCAGCAAATATATCGCCACTAACTGTTGAATCTATATAAAAATGTATGCTGGTATATATATCTGTGAGATTTATAGACTCCAACACCGTTTGACCAATTAGATGAAGCTTTGGTGAGTTGTGGGCGTGCCTGTGAAGGTTTATGATTTTTAGAAATTATTTTCATAATAAAATAAAAAGTTTTATATGCAAGAAGTGAAAATATTATATATTTTCTATGGTATTCGCAGCATTGTTACAGATGAGCAGTTTGGTATTTGGTTAATTTGATATTTCAAAAGGTTTTGTTAAGTGGTTAGTGGTCATTTGGTTAATTACCAAGTTAATCTAAATCAAAACTGAATCAAAACCAATTGATTTTATAAACACCTCCTCTCTCATAATCAGCTCAGCTTTTGGCTCTTAACTTAGTCACATCTATTTATCAACCATGTTTAGCTCATAACACGTTGGTAACTGACTCATTGATACCTATCCAATAGATTTCTACCATTTACTAAGCTCCTCACATTGGTTAGAAATCTATTGCCCATATTCATGTTAGGAATATCAAAATATAGATTTATAAGCCAAATTCATTCATCTTCAACCTTAACTCTTCTCCACCAGTATTACTTAAACCCAAATTGATATTAATAAAACAAGCATTTTGAATTCTAGTAAGCAAAAGTTTATAATATTGTAAGCTAACAATAGTCATACCACCAATTAAAGATACTGACCTACCCCTCACCATTGGGACAGTTACAATGGTGCACGCTCCTCTTCTAGATCTTCCCTGGCTATAAGTGAGATAAAGTAAATGAGACTTCATCGATAAAGATAGCTTTGGAATAATTATCATTGAAGTGATCATTAAATTAAAGGGTATACTCTTTTTCTGCCAAAATCATTTCAGGATTATTTACTCAATCTAATTCTCAATAGGTTAACTTCATCATAATTTGTAATTTCTGGAGGTATTTATTGATACTTGAAATTAAATTTGTAAAAAAATTTGTCACCAACGTTTCTTTGATCTTCAAGGTATTTGTGGATTAAGAGAGACCAAATTTTCAACCCTTTCTGTGTGAGCTTGATTAAGCACTCTTCTTTCACTTGTACCTTTATTTGCCCCTATAATCCTACTTGATTATAATTAGAAGTTATAGTTTTCCCAGATTATATTCTATTTCTAAAATATCAGCAGCTTTCTTTGTGGTCTCTTTATTCATACACTAATCAAATAAGGCTAAAGTATCTAGCATTAGTGATCACACTGTATCTAGTTCTAGCTACAGACTTATTGATTTTCTCAGCACCAGTTTTTCTTGGTAGATTATGATTTGATATAAAGGATACACAATTATTTTTTAAATAGAAAAAGGAGTGAGCAATAATATAATTGCCTCTATTTCAGCGGGAATAACAAAATAAAATTAATGCTAAAAATCATGTTGAAATTGAAATATAAAATGTTTAAATTGAAATACAAAATAATGAAATTAAAATGCAAAATATTGAAATTAAAATGCAAAATATTTAAATTGAAGGAAAAATGGTATATTCCTAGTTCATTGGTGCTTTAAGCAACCCATTTAAAAACATTAACTTTTATATAAATCTTCAACTTGGAATTTTTGCTTCAATATTATAATAACTTATTCAGCAGCAATGAAATTATTTTGAAGCCTGAACTGCTCTACATTAATTTCACAGGGCAGTGAATCAACTGAGATAAAGTTATCTTGAATTTATCATTTCTTTATATCTTAACAACTTTAAGCTTAACTGGGGTTATTCACTTTTGATATACTTAAATAAATTCAATTAAATTTTTACACCACTTCCTTAAATTTAAAGCATGCATCAATTATATTAAAATAAGTAGGTACAGTATATGATGAACCATAGATCTAAATAGAAGTATCTCTTTTACTTTTATAACCATATAGTCATTTTATAATAAATCAAACTAATTGACTATCCATTAACCTGACCTACCCCTTTGAGATTTGATAATTAACATCTAAAGATATATATCAATCATTAAAGCCTGTCTTAAGATAAGATCCTGGCAATAAACAATTCATATATGTCTTAGCGGCTTACCAAGATGGATATTATTTGATTTAAGTTCTTTTATAGATAATTTTGCTAGGTTAATTCAAAGTTAGAGGGAGTAGATAGGGTTAATTAAGCAGCTGGGTTAGTCATTTAGCAGCTTACAGATCATTATCTTGATTTATATATATCTTAGAAAGCATTTATAACAGCATGGTTGGTAGTTAAAGCTAGATGAATAGGCTTAAAACAGATGCTGCCATTTTATCTATTATTTCTGAAAAGCATCAGGGTTAGTTCTTCAGCTCACCCTAGATTGATATAGCTATCTATGTCAAGGTAGGTGTACATTTTGTCAATCTGCATAGATTATGCTTTTCAATTTATACAAGATTTGAAAATGGCTAGTAATTATAGTGAAAGCTTTGGGTTCTGACTTTAATTAATTAACTTATTCAATTAAGTTAGTTCTAAAACCAAAATAAGGTGGGTTTACTAACTGTTGGAAGATGCCCAACTATAGGGGTTGATTTCCCAACCTATAGAAGAAACCCTCTTTAAAAACCCCATTTTGATAATAATAATATTGGTACTGATGATCTAGCCAACCAGAACAAAAACTAGTCTAAAACAATATTGCTAGCAACCAAGATGGTCTACAAAAATTTGGAGCCCTTTTTATAGGATTTTAGGGGCCTAAAATTCATGTCAACAGAGGCTGTTATATATCTCCAAACCACCAAAATAATTTTCTGGCTGATCAGCATGATATCAGAGGACCTGAAAGTGTAGATACCAGCCCAAATGACTTTGCACACAACATTACAGGTGATGCCTTGGAGAAACTCCCTTTTATACCCTTGGGTTTGACTACCAATGATGAGGGGATTAAAAACTGGCCTGGAGAGTTTCCCCAATTTTGGAAAGCTGAACAATGCAATATTACCAAAATGGGAAGCAAATCAATCTTGCAAGCTCCAATAACTAGGGCTACCAAATTACTTTGAGCACCACTAGTGCTAAAAAAAGGCTATTGAATTGCTTAAGCAGCTGAGACAGCCACAAGGATAACAAGAATACCAAGAGCTAACAGAGCTGCAGCTATGCAGTCATAAGCAGACCATAGCTCCATACAATCTAAGAAAGAAGCTTAGAAGATCCCAGAGGATCAAAGAATTAAACTCCAATGGCCTCAACATAAGCAACAAATGCATAATTGCATTGTGAGAAAAACTTGATCTATTAATGAACAAGTGCTACTTAGAACACCCCTTTTATATCCCAAATACTAACACTTTTGTGGTCATACCAACAAAGTAATATCTTACACAGAATCTGTCTTTACTATTATCATTTTACATGGTGCTAATACTTCCCTATATAGTTATATTGAATAAGGTAAAGACTTTGCCTTCCTGTCATCAGCAGAGGGTAAAAGAGTTCCGGTGTGCTCTAGAGTATCCCCAATGTGTAAAATTACAAGGTTTCAATGCACCCAGCCACATTTAGAGCATTTTAAAAAGTCCTATATAAAAAAATAAACCCTTCAATTCACCTGTTGGTGCACCCTGTGAATAAACTTTTAATTTATTATGAGTGGCTCAATTCCAAACATCTGCACCTTAAGTGAGTAGCCACTTTGGCAATACTAACATCTTAAGCTTTAAAGTATATTTAATAGTTTAAGATTGTCAATAGCATCAGATTTTACTACCAATCATGCTATTTGGTGAAAAAAGCTATTTGCTGCTTAGTTATTAGCAATTTTAAGGTAAACTTTAATAATATCTCTGCTTTTCAACTATCCACCCTGTATCTTAGACATGTTTGTATCACATTAAAGCTGGCTTTATATTATGCCATCTTATAAAGTAAATTAGCATCTGATCGCAGATAGTACTCAGTATAGTTTAAGTTATATTTACACCTAGATAAATACTATTCTATATATATAGACATATATTCTATCATACTATATGTTGTAAGGATGCTATGCGTTCTTGGTTGTGAAATCAACCATTGCATAATATTGTATCACTTAGTAGAAGCAACTTAACTATTTAGAGTTTAAACTGTCTTGCATGTTTACAATAAGCTTGATAAATTACTCATTCAAAAGTATACAATACTTACTTACAATCTATATATAATCACTACAGACTGGTTTTTGTTACAAACTTCTCCAACAGTGTAAAGATATGATGTGGATAGATGGTAGAGCTCATCCACCAATCTAACATCTGTTTGAGAAAGCTTGTTTTTTTACTTATTGATGCTAGATTTTCTTTCAGTTGAGTTGACTTAATCAAAAGGCTAGTATTGCCTATAACTTAGTTGATCTTGAGAGTTTTTTATCTGAAATAAAATCAAACTTGATCACCTCATCTAAAAAGATTTATATATCTGAATTGCTACTGGGTTACTTTATCATACTCACGCCCTTTCAAGACTGACATATATAGCTATCCCATAGCTCTCAAATTTCAATCTTGAGGCATTAATATAACTTTTATAAGTTATAAACAATTAGGGATGACAAACTACTAAGAGACTTATGGGTTCACTGGCACCATGTCTATTTAAAAATCAGTTGACTGGATTGATTAAGGTATAAAAGATGCTTTCTCTAAATTATAAAACTATATGAGCGGTCAGCCCAAGTAATTAGATTCAATATGTTGAATATAACTGATTTATTAAGAATATGAGTAACTATCTACTGATATGAGATATATATCAAGTGTTTGCCCACATATCCATACTATACCAATTCTAAACCCAGCTAGATCAATTTCATATAGGGTTTCTCATAATTAGATAATGTAGTCAATCATATTTGATATTAGATTGATCAATATCAATATGTAATGGAACTAATTATATTGTAAGTGTATAGATAGATATACAGGAGCCATGTGGTTAAAAATTTATTTAAAAATAAATTACTTTGATATAGATGCTTACTATAGATAAAAAAGTTGACTATATTAAAGATAATACCAGAATATATCTAGGTATTGGAACAGAGGCGTAAATTGAGGCAATAGACTAATGTATAATAACAGAGCTAGATTACAATATTAAGCCTTTTATGCAGATTATACCCAAGATATCCTGCCTGTGAGCAAAAGGTTAGGTGGAGGTGCAAGGAGAGGGAAAATAGTTAATAAGCAGTAAGTATTGGAAGTAACCCTTTAATTAATAATAGTTTTTGCAGGAAGAAACCATATCAAAATGGTATAGGTCTAGAAGGAAAATAATCAGATTCTTATAAAGTTGCTTTACTAAGAAACTCCCAGTTGCTAAACATTTTTATATACGATAAATTTTAGTATTATATTTGGTCAAGAAGATCAGATGGTGGGTAGCCATAGTACTATAAGTGACAGGAAAGATATTGCCTCTTTTTTCATACTCATGTCATTTCACCCAAGTGAGCCATCTGTAGAGTCCATTGTTTTATATTACAAATAAGGGAATAAAAATTCATTAAAAAGCACCAACTATAATAGTTGATAAATTATTTAACATTGGCGCTAATGTCTGGGATCACAGATGAAGCCAATGGGAAGGGTCAAGGAAAAAGGATTGATAGATCAGATACCTGGCAGACCAAATCTTTGAAATTATATTGATCATAAAGTATGAGGATAATTCACCTGATGTACAGGAGACTCTTAAGATATTATTGCAAGGTACAGAATGTTGGAAAAGTTTCTTATATAAGATAGGGCTGATAGCTAATGCAGAATTTTTCCAAACTAACTAAACAAATGGACACCATTATTTAGGCTCATGGGGAAGTTTGATTGTAAATCACGCTCATAAAAGTTCAATTTCTCATACCATGGAATTCCAATAAACAATAAAAACAATGTATTGAAATTTTACTTACAGTAATAGTAAAAAGGAGAAAAAAGGATATAATGGTAATGCCATATATAAGCTTTATGAATTAGATATTGAAGTGCAGAAAAGATATTCCAGATTGTTCTCATCCTTATTGTCCTTATTAATTGAATTAAATACCTCATCTTTGGAGGGGGAGGTAAAACAACAACTTAATTTGGGGCTGGACTTGGTGATAAGCTTTAATGGATGATATTTGAAGGCTGCATGATCATTTAAATAAGTTCTGACTGTCCATGCCTTGGTATAGGTGAGCTAAACCAAGACCTACTCAGAGCCAGGCATGCTGCCCTGCTCACTAAAGAAAAGTTCATCTGATTAGTTGAAGTTGCTTCTGGAAGGGTTCTTTTTGAAAAGCTAAGATAGGTTGAACTTTAATGATATAACCATGAAAAGGAAGAGGCAAACCATTAGAGGATTTTTTGCAGGAATACTGTTAGAATAGATGATAATTAAATCAATCAAAATATGATCTGAGTCATTGATGAGTTGAATTTTGACTGACAGAGATTATTACCAATACTTTCATTGATCAAACAAAAAATGTCAAGTTAACAAAGGGCCATTCAGATTTTAAAAGTCCCCATTTAAAGAAAAGGATAGGCTACTTCATAAACTAGAGATAAAGTTCCCTCTAGAATTGGTAAAGATCTTGCCACACATAAGGGGCATGTCATTTAAAGAAAAAGTCTATCCCTTATAAGCAGATAAGTATCAATATGTGATTAGATAAAGCATGCTCTATTTAAATGTTTAATACTATACTACTGCCAAATTTTATACTTGCCTTAGAAGATAAAGATCCGCTAAGAAGATCACTTGTGCTATATAGACTAAAATCTTATGGCCTTTGAGTAGACTGGCCAATAAATCTCAGATATCTAATACTAGTGCAGTCCACCAAGTTTACTTCTGAGGCTACCAGGTAAAGTCATTTCTTCCAAATGATGCATATTTCAGCAATATAGACTCTCCCTAAATGGACAAGAGCATGAGTGTAACCTGCTGATTCCACTACAACAATCAATAAATATCCATCCCTAGTATAAGCAAATTATAATCCAGATTGTCAATAACATTAACCCTTATAGCTTTTGACAATACAGCCTACAATTAAAACGGCTGAAGTGGATGAGACTGTGGAATCTTTACTTCAAGAAAAACCTTACTCTTAAAGATGGACTAATAGATCCTATTCACCTGGGGGAGACCAAAACCTAATGCATCTGTACATGACTGCAACTCTCCCAAGTACTGGAGTGAAAGTAATCTCAATCAATTTATATCTCCAGGGATTTGTACATCCTGCTCTTCATCCTCAAATTCAACTTCTGGAATTTCATCATGTAAAATTTAAAGACAATTAGGGTTTACCCAACTGCTCCAATATCATCTTAAATATTAATCAGGACTGACTTTAATCTTTGGTCAGGATAACTGAGACGCATCTTTAGATAAAAAGGAATAATAAATAAGTTACAAAACCGGATTGTGAAAATTAACAATGGAGTTTTTGGGTACATATAAAATAAAATCACTTAGAAAATATTGAATGCTTTAACTTCCAATTTATAAATATAAGAACAAACTGTGAATTATTATCTAAACAATAAATAAAGCAACAAAAAGTTTAAAATGTTTAAATTGAGAAGTTAGTTATTTGGATATAACAGCTCAATGAAAGGGCTAAACATCTTTCAAATAAAGAGGTGTATATTTAAGATGGGCCACCTGGGCCAAGGGCCTTAATGGACCTACTGTATTGAGAGGACCTAACAGCCCTGAAGGGCCCCCTGGATCACCTGGCCTTTCTCCACTACTGAAACATCCCAGGATGAAGACCATGAATACAAACCCAAAACTTAGGACAGCAATTAAGAGGGGTGGCCTTTGAAAGCTGGATGGATATCAAAGGTAATTACCCCAAATCCAATTTGACTCTAAAAGTGCTCATTATGGAGTTGCTGTTATCCAATAAATGCGCTTAGACATCCATACTAGCCAATGTACCCATCAAACTGCTATGTTTTAAATTAATAAATCACTTTAAGGCTTCAGAATCTAGAGCTTTAACAAGAAGAGATAAAAAATAAGATTAATAACCAGATTGCATAAGTTCTTTAGATTTACTGAGCTATAGGACTCAAGGCGTCCATTGTCCACCAAACTAATAAGTTAAAATCTTTAAGAAGACCTCAATTATATTTTTCAACAAAGGGACCACATTCATATGCAGTCTGATATACCTGAATTGAGCCCTCTGAAGCTGAACGGCCTCCCATTCTGGTTGTACATTTTCTTTCTACACCCTGGGCTCTTTTAAGCCTACCTTCAGGGTCAAAGTGTGTCTCTGGTAAAAGAATATAAAAAACTTTTGTTTGTTTAAAAATGGACTATGAGATTGGTTCAGACAACTGACTGTCAGATGATCCAACATATACAGACATGCTTTGACAGTACCACTCAAGAAATGATGATGACTTGTTTTTAAAGAAAGTACCACCTGAATACAAGTAAAGGAGGCCCTCATAGAAGAATTTAGGAGCAACATGATCCTGTCTAACAGAAATCATCCTTTATGCGCATGCAACTTAAATATAGAGAATAATACTCAGCCTTATTAACTATTTATTATATGAAGCTCATGCTCTAGCATCCTGTGATCAATTAAGTTGAAAGAGTCAATAGCTTCCGCGATATCTGCTTTTTCTTTTAACCACAATCAATGTTACGCAATCAAGGGGTAAAGGAACTATCAAATTAATCCTCAGTATTAAAGAAGCCATGTTAGAACTTCCCAAAGAAGAGCTATGCCAAACTTCCTAAGCAACATCTAATTGATTATAAACATGCTGTTTGTCAAACCCAAAACCTAGAAACAGACTTGATCCTTACACCTGTTGTGTGTTTCATAGCCAAGTAAATCATTGTTGGAACAAGAATTCTGATAAGGCGGAAAAAGAGGCGTAAGCCTAGGTTGCAAGGCTTTCTAAGCTGACAGATCTATGTCTCAACATCAAGTTAAAAATCGCTCAAAGTTAAAGTGTTTGATATTATCAGCTCCTGAAGAGATTGATATCCCCAATTCATTATTTGGAAATAAAGGCTTAGGTTCATCTATCTGCTGCTTCAAAAACCCATTGACTTTTATTGAGCCCACCAAACATATTGTTATATTTTCAATCCCAAATTTAGGCTCCAATTTTACTTGAGTAGAAGTAATAGTAAATAAAGTGAAGGTTTTGGCTATTGTAGACACTGGATCTCCAGTTATTGTCACTTCCTCTCACAACATGAAAAGAATTAAGGCTGCGCCTGATTGCAACCATACCTTGGAATATGGAAACACTGGAACTTCTTAAAATAAGACTTGGAACTTACATATATGCCACTCTGGCTTGTAACTTTAATGGTGTCCGTTCCAGCTACTGTGTCAGACATAAATAACTATGACTTTCTATAAGCACTCAAATTCATATTTTTTGACAATAAGATTAGTCATATGGATTTATATCTTTCCAAATTAGGCTATCATATTCCACTTATCATACAAATCTTTCCAAAGAAGAAAATAAAGAGGAACCCCTAAAATTACTTTCTATTAAACCAAATTTAATTGGGTGACTTTATTGGATTATAAGTCCTAAGGATAAGTTGCCCACGTCTTCAGTCAATGCTAATGAAGGAATGCTGATTTATCCTTTCAATAAGATTGTTATCCATCATTTATCTCAAATTTATAAGAGATTAGAATTAAGTTACTATACTCTCAACGCATATATGGTAAGTATCTGGGGAATCTAAACCGTCAAAACAAGAGATGCCAATCTGATATGGGGGTATTGGATCTAGCATACAAGGACCTGTCACTGTCCTGTTAGCTAATGTCACCAATTAACCCAAGATGGTAAGCAAGACCCAGCCTATAGCCTATGTATGGACCCTACAAATAATCAAAATTGACTCAATTACTGGTTGTGAAACATTGTCTGATCTGGAAATAGATGACTCCCATCATTGTGTGAGTAAAAGTGAAGTTTAGTAATTTACTTACCCCAAACAGAATTATTGAAAAATTATTTAATTGAGTAGTATGTTAGTATTTTCAAAGAATTTCTTGAATATTTTGTGATGAAAAGAGTTCATCAAAAGGAGTAGACTGACATCTCTTTCTGCTAAGCATCACTTTTCGAAAATCAATTCAGCCTGAAATTTAGCTCCACTAAAGAGATTTACGAAAACTATTAGCAAATATGGCGGGAAACCCCGCAAAAGAACCCGCAGGCTATGCCAAACGAGCCAGCACCACCCCACAAACGAAGCAACCCTCAGTTACCCACCTCAGGGTCAACCAGAATCACCCTCTCTCAAGCAGCAGCCATGAAAGCAGGCACCACCCCCAATCTGGTTCTACTCCAACTAGCGCCAGTTCACCTGATCGCACTTCTGCAACCTGCACGCCTAACAGCTCTGTGTGCGCTGCCTCCCACCAACCCGCTGGGCCCCCTCCAACCAAGGAGGCCATCACCCACGCTGTTTTAATGGCGTCTTCTCAGTTGAATGCAACTCAGCCCATCCAGGCATTCACCTCCCCCATTGTGTCAGCTAATTCAGCCCCATCTATTATTGCTGACGCCGTGTTTCTGGCTCCCTCCATGAGGTGCGATACCCAGCTACCTGGCTCCCAAATCCTCAGATGTAAGGTTGGATTAGCCGCACATTCTGGTTCACTAAGCACCAAATTGGGACAATCTACTCTTCCCAATGAGGATTCAAATGGTTCGGATTTTGGAACTTCACACCAGTTCCAATCTCACCCGTCCCATTTAAACCCCATAATTGGCACTTCTCAAGTCAGCACTTTATCTCAATATGCTGAAAATGACCAATTCACCAATCAGCCAATGAGTTTTGCCCACGAAATCACAGCAAATACTTGGGCTGAATTTACCCAAATAGATTGGGATGGTGATGAAACATCGCCCTCCTCCCAATTGGCTGGAGTTAATTCCAATCTGGATGGGACTCCCCAATTTAGTGAGGCCCAACAATCACCTGGCCCCCAAACCCTCGGATGTAAGGTTGGATTAGCCGCACATTCTGGTTCACTAAGCACCAAATTGGGACAATCTACTCTTCCCAATGAGGATTCAAATGGTTCAGATTTTGGAACTTCACACCAGTTCCAATCTCACCTGTCACATTTAAACCCCATAATCGGCACTTCTCAAGTTGGCACTTTATCTCAATATGCTGAAAATGACCAATTCACCAATCAGCCAGTGAGTTTTTCTCACGAAATCACAGCAAATACTTGGGCTGAATTTACCCAAATAGATTGGGATGGTGATGAAACATCGCCCTCCTCCCAATTGGCTGGAGTTAATTCCAATCTGGATGGGACTCCCCAATTTAGTGAGGCCCAACAATCACCTGGCCCCCAAACCCTTGGATGTAAGGTTGGATTAGCCGCACATTCTGGTTCACTAAGCACCAAATTGGGACAATCTACTCTTCCCAATGAGGATTCAAATGGTTTAGATTTTGGAACTTCACACCAGTTCCAATCTCACCCGTCACATTTAAACCCCATAATCGGCACTTCTCAAGTTGGCACTTTATCTCAATATGCTGAAAATGACCAATTCACCAATCAGCCAGTGAGTTTTTCCCACGAAATCACAGCAAATACTTGGGCTGAATTTACCCAAATAGATTCGGATGGTGATGAAACATCTCCCTCCTCCCAACTGGCTGGAGTTAATTCCAATCTGGATGGGCCTCCCCAATTTAGCGAGGCCCAACAAACCGCCCCTCAATTTAATATGACGCCAGCAACTGCTGTAACATTCCAGCAACAAGGGAACTCCGCAAACTTGTCCAAACCACCAGCTCACACTCAACCCGCAATTGCAGCCCAAAGCAAACACAAACGTACCAAAGGAGCCACTGGGGCGTGGCAAAAACCTCTGACACCAACGCTACCCAAAGCTGATCCCTGTGAAGTGGCGTTTATTGTTGATGTTAAGAAGAAATGGGCCAAAACTAGAGCGCAAAAGGCTCTACCTCGCTCAACCCTCTCCCACACAATTCGCCTTTATTATGGGCATAACCCTGTTGAATTCTATACAGAGGATTACTTCTCATACTTTGCAGCGATTGCGGAGACATTCCCAATTAACACCACCATCCATGAATCAGTGGAGGGCCACTACATCGATGTGGGCTTCACTGAAGCTGCCCTTGCTGACCATGCTGCCACCCTCCAGGTCATTATTCCACGCGGATCTCTTTGCATCTCCCGCACACGCTCTCACCTGGAAAAAATTTCACGGGTTACTTTTTCCAACCTACCAACGACTGTTGATCCTGAGTCTCTTAAACTGGAACTCCATCGTGGTTTAATGGAGTTTGGGTCTGTTCTTTCAGTGGACTTTAGCGTCCCCTCTTACTATGCTCCCACTCAAAGAGCTCACACTGCTAGGGAGTCGTTCATCTCCTCCCCCACTGTATCCCGCAACATTGAGGTTATTCCTCGTGTGGCGGTAGTTGAGGCATGCCCTGAGATCTTTTTTGTCGACCCTGATTAGGCGCGCCCCCGGTGTTCATGGTGTAACGCCCTTAAACTTGTATAGTGGCTGCACAGCTCGAAAACAAGCCCTCTTAGCCACCACCCAGGGGCCTAAACCAGGCCAAAAACGATCCCGCGTAGCTGCAGCAGCAATTCCACAACCCACACAATGGGTTCCCATTCAAGACCTGTCCCCTGAGGCCTTACGCCTAGCAGTTGAAACAGCTAACCCCACTATTGGTATGGGATACCTTCGCGCTCATGCCCCCCTTCCAATGGGCACCCCCTCCAATCTCCCAGAGTCAACTCCCTCTCTCACCAAGCGCAAGGCATCTCCCACAGGGTGCCCCTCGTCAGCCACCCCCACTCAGGGCTCCGCGGCACCCCCAACAACCTCCACCAGCGATTTATCGCATCAACCCTCAGCTCCCAATGGAGCTATGCCCACCAGCATGGACTGGCAACCCGCAGCCTGTGGTAGAAGTGCCACCTCAAAGAGTCCTACCCTGACTCCACAGTCCATTTCGCGCAGCTCCTTTGCAGTGTTGGAGGAAGTGAATATGGACTCAGACTCATCAAATGGGGACACCGCGGAGGTCGCCGTTGAGCACCCTCAGGTCCTTCCCCTGCAACGGAGTGGGGGCAGCATCATAGGCTGGCTTACTGGGTCCTCCACCCCCCACCATCTCCTTCCCCTCAGAACCCTCGACGCTCCTCACGGATTGCAGCTAATAGTCAAGCTAAAGGACTCAAAACTAGCCGCCTCACAGCAGCAGGTTTAAGCGCTGGCAACCCCCAGGACATGGAGGGGACAGCTATGAGTCCCCATGGCAGCACCCTGGCCCTGCAATCCATCAACGCAAATGGGTTGCGGGACTTTAAGAGGAGAGCCCGCCTCCTCCGCAACTTCAGGTCAGCACAAATTGACATCGCTGCTGTCCAGGAGCCCCATATCCTCCCCACGAACAATCTGCATGGAATGAACAGTTTGGAGGCAACTCCTTCTGGACAAACCATGCCGCCCTTATTGTTTTGAATCCCCAGGTTAAAACCCATTCTTTTTCACAATATCTAGGTGGCCGCCTCATACTGGCCAAACTCACCACTCCTGACTTCTCCTTCTTCGCTGCAAGCATCTACCTGCATAATGCAGGTCAGGAGCAAAATCGGCTCTTGGAAGAGCTCCTCCAACTCAATCTCCCACGGAATACAGTCCTCTTAGGAGATTTCAACACAACCATAAGTCGCGTCCGTGACTCTTACCCCCCTGCAGCAAAGGAACGCCCTGGATCAAGTCGCCTCCAGGATTTCCTTCGCCTGAGTGGCTTTATAGATGCACTTCCACCCTCCGCATCTGGCCTAGGTTGCATGACTAGGATCCAGTATGATGGAGGAGCTTTCCAGTCAGCGTCACGCATAGATATGGCACTGATTGGCCCCCTGCTAATTGGCCGCGTCTCCTCTCCCATCTCTTGTGACAACCATCTGAGTGATCACAGGTCACTCACCGTTGTCCTCACCACCACACTTAGACCGTCGCGTAGGTTCTGGCCTAGGGTTGCCCCAGCTCTTCTCAACAACCCCTTCACTAAAGAGAAGCTGTCTATGACCATACGGGAGACTCTCACCTCCCCCCACCCCACCTGCTTGACCACAAGGCTAGATGGGCGGTGACCAAGGAGGGCATCACCCGCGTTGCTTACAACTGTGTCAAAGCCCAGATGACTGCAGCTCGCGCCAGAGTCAAAAGGGCGGAAGCCAGAATCAGACATCTAGAGCGAAACTGCCAGCCTTCGCCCTCTCCCAGATGGTTGGAAGACTGGGAAGCGGCGCAGGAAGCACTCCGCTTGGAGCTCACACTGCAGGAAGATTGGGCAGCAAACTTTACAACATCTCGTTACTATGCTCAATGGGAACGCCCCACCCGCTTCTTCTTTCAGAAACAGAAAGCCCAGTCAACAGCACAGGATATTACTGCACTGAAGATTGACACTACAACCACTTCGGATAAGGAGGAAATCACGCAGGAACTACACCGCTTCTACTCCAGCCTCTTACATGCCACCCAGGTGGACCCATCGGACATCCAAGACTTCCTGTGGCGGGCTCCAGAGCCGCCCATTGACCCATGGGCTGATGAGGCTCTACTGGCGCCTATTTCCATCCAGGAGGTGATGGAAACCCTTCTGAAATCCCCACGGCTTAAAGCCCCAGGCCCAGACGGAATACCCTTTGAGGTGTACCTTCTGGAACCTGCAGTGATAGCCAGAACCCTCCGCGACCTCTTCGCTGCACTCTTGGTGAATGGCGAGGTCCTCCCTGACTCCAGAGGCTCAATCACGACCCTCATTCACAAGAAGTTAGACCGTGAGAACCTGGCGAACTGGCGCCCCATAGCGTTGATCAACACAGACCACAAGCTCTTCACGAAGCTTCTGGCCAACCGCATCACCAAATGGGTGTCACCTCGCCTCTCCCCATCCCAGCACGGTTTTATTCCGGGGAGGTCGTTATGGGACAACTATAATGACCTTCACGTGACTGACTGCTAAATCTCGTAGGGTGAATGGCTTTGTGGCTCTCCTGGATATGGAGAAAGCATATGATCGGGTAGCCTGGAGGTATATTGATGCTTCCCTGGCCCGCTTCCATCTCCCCCCGCAGCTAGGCGCTGGATATCAGCGCTCTATGACCAGCTCCACACCAGAGTCCTGGCGCCAATGGGTTTTAAAGTGGCAGTACCAGTTGGATAAGGTCTCCAGCAAGGGGACCCCCTGAGCCCTATCCTTTTTAACATCACCCTTGACCCCCTCTTGGCCTCCTTACAGGACAAGCTAACAGGGATTCTGGTCCCAGGTAAAGCCCCCACACGCACCATGGCATTTGCAGATGACACTGCCATTGCATTTGGCTGCCCTGGGGATGTTGCCCTAGCTGCTGTGACCATTGAGAGGTACACCAAGGCGTCCAACGCCATGGTCAACACCTCCAAGACAACAGTTGTACAGGTCGGCTCCCCCACCTTCCCCCCACCATATGGTATTGAACCTGAGCGCGGTACCTTCCATCACCTGGGCGTTCTCACCAACCAACAAGGAGTTGCGCTAAAAGACAGTGAGGACTTTCTCCTTGCAGCAAGTAACTCCAGGATTGCCAGCTGGAACCGGTGACACATCACCCCCCAGGGTCGAGCTCTGATGGCCAATGTGTTCCTCCTCTCCAAAGTCTGGTTCCTAGCGCACGTCTGCCCATTCACAGATGCTTTTTATACGCGGCTCAATGTACTCCTCCGCTGTTAGATCTGGGGCTCAAACCATCCACCAATGGCCCTCTCAACCATTGCCCAACCCTGCAATGAAGGGGGCCTAGGGCTTCTGGACACGCGATCCCATGCCACCACAATCTTCCTGAAGTTCCTATGGCCGATTGTCTGCTGGGACGCGACCCCCATGCCCCAATGGGCGCCCGCCCTCCGCCAGTCAGTGTCAGCAGCTCTGGGTCTTCCTAGAGCATCTCTGACCTCATTAGGGAGTGGCTCACAAACCACCCAGGCCATCGCCTAAAACCATCCTCATCCCCCTACTGGAACCAGGCTCTCCTTGCCCTGAAACGAGTAGGCGCGCGGATCCACCATGCCTTACCATACAGAAGGGAAGGACCTGGCCTCAGCCCCCGTCGCCATGCAATTGTGCACAATGGACAAGTTGTCACAACTCGCCTCAACCCCCAAGATCGTCCTCCCATCCGCCCAAGACTCCTTGAGCTCCTCCCTCCCTCCGTGAGATTTGACCTTAAGGAATTGTGGAAGGACGTCTATCACCCCATCCTGTCAGCAAAGGTGTCCAACACCTTATGGAGGGTGCTCCACTGTTCATACAGGACAGGGGACTGGACTGGCCCTACCTTCCAGCACCAAAGCTGCCCCCGCTGTGTGGAGCCTATTGACTCCCACCTCCATCGTTTTTTCACCTGTCCAGGCGTCGCCGCATTTTGGCCAAAGGCCCGCGCGCTCCTCCATGCTCAGCCCTGGTCTGAACACCCTGTGCAAGACCTCATGTTTGAGCAGACATTTTCTGGTTGCCACTGACCCCTCCGTGTCCTCGCCTATGCCACAGCCATCTGGACCATCCATAACTCCTTCCTTCGTGCTGCCTTTGACCAGCAGGTGTGGACCCTACCACACATGATCACCCACTTTCAGGTACACTTTGAGATGGCCCTGAAGGTCTGCACTATGTCGCCAACCCTCCCCCGCTCAGTTGTCACTGCAGCACGGCTCTGGCGCGCAAACCCCTCTCCCTTTCTCGATGCCTCCTCCCTCCCCTTCCCTCGCCTCAGGCTCTTAGGAGCCCAGGCGTAATTCAATCAACAACGATGAATCCCCCCTTGGGTTGGGACCATCTAGTACTAAAAAAGGAGTAGACTGACGATGCCCAAACTATCCAAGATAGGTTTTATCAGAAAACCAAGGTTAAAGAAGACCAAGTAATTGTAATATTAAAACCATTATATGCTGGACTGTTGAAGCCCTCTCAGAGTTTCTGGGCCTTGACATTATTCTTGGTTGAAAAAAGAGTGGAGACCATTTTAACAGACCAGAAAAACCTCAGTTCTAACTTCCATATAAAGTTACATATTTATTTGGTGCACTGACAAGCAACCAAAGCGGCCTAACCAAGTAGGAAGAGGTTTGGGGACCTGACAGCGCCAAATATTCACCTCTCATTGGTTGGCTATGTAAGACCTCTATGTGGTTGGTTTGACCTAACCACAAAAGGCTTTCTTAAGATGGAAATACCCAAAAAAGACCACAGGTATGTGAGGTATGCTAACCCCAAAACATCCTTTATTTTTATTCAGGAACATAAAAACAGAGTTGTCCGCCAACCAGAGCTCATCTGTGGAGCAAACAACAATGCTTACCAGGAAGGGAATGCTAGGGTGAAAATTCTGAAGTGAACTTTGGAACTGGCAGGCGCGCCTTATAAAGGCAGCGCTTTAAGGGCCTCACCTGAGTTGTAGATTAGGCTTATGCAAGCCTAATCAATAACTCAGGGGAGGCACAGCCCAGCGCATAAAATGACTAAACAAAAATATGCTAAAACTATTCAACTCAAATTCAGAGGATCCAAATCCGAGTCAAAACATATGATTGAGACAAATCTCAATTGTTACAGTCATTGGGTGGTGATAGTTTTTTGGTGGCTGAAAAATGATAAGTTTAAAGGCCAGTTATCCACTTCCAAAACTTGATGAATCCCTAATTTGTTGGAAAAATCCCAATTTTTCTAAACTGTGGACCTTGCCTGCAGTTTCTGGGAGATTTTAACTTGTTCCTAAGAATATAGAAAAGTGTGCTTTAATATCAAGAGAAGGATTATTTGAGCTAACTTATATGCCTTAGGGGCTATGAAATGCTCCACAACTTTTCAGTGTGCCATGGATGACATGCTAGGTGACTTCAAGAAGTCCTAAGTACTGATTTTCTTAGACAAATTAAAGTTTTTTATACCTTCAATGAACACCTTGGTCATCTACATTAAGTATTTGAATGAATTTAAGCCACCTATTTAGAGCTTAAGCCATCAAAGTGCACTTTTTTAATAGAGATGGAATTTTTAGGTCACAAAGTTACTTTAGAAGGGATTTTATTATTGCCTGACAAAGTTGCAGCAATATGGAAGATGTATTGGCCAAACAGCTTAGGCAATATACAAGTATATTTTATATGGTCATTTATTTTTGACAAAGTATCCCATACTTTGCTGAGCTATCCAAGCTATTGGTTTATCTATCCAAAGAGAGATCCCTCACCATTGGAAGGAATCCCAAAACAGGCCTTTGACTCTCTGAGGAACGCTATTATGATGGCCCTCATACTAATACATCTTTATCTTGACACAAATTTATATCATTCATAGATGCTAGTAACGTTGCATTTGTGGATACCCTAGAGAAGCTTGATTCAGACTAAGTTAATATACCATTTACTACTTCAGTAAGACCTTAACCAAGGCATAGAAGAATCACAGCGTCACAGAATGTGAATGTTTAGTTGTGCTATTAGCCAGCAAAAATTACCAAATATCTTTGTAAACATCTAACTTTTGTGACTAATAATCTCTAACTTAAGTGGTTGCAACAAGTGAAGGATATCAATATGTGACTTTTCTGATGGTCTCTCAAATTGCAAACCTATCATTTCTTCATTGTACATCAAGTGGAGACTATACATCAGAATGCCAATGGGCTGCCAAGATTACCCAAACTTACCTTATACTCCTCAAAAGAGGATTTTAATTTATAAAATTGAATGACCAAAGGTTTGGGACCAATAAGCTCATTAAATTAAGATAATACTAGTAAAATAACTAAAAAGATTTTTATTAAAGAAGTATTACTATATATTATAAGCTTAAATGACATGGCTACCCTAAATGCGCCTCTCAGCCAGGACTTCAACTATAATGGAGGCGTATATCACTGTAGATTATAGTGCTTTCTAAAAGACCTACCAATAGCTTAAGGGTCGGTGCTATTGAAGTGATATTACTGATTACATCCAAAATGTCATTGATTCTGCCTTATGTACAATAAACATGACCCTTCCAACATGATTTACCAACACTATGTAGTAGGGACAACCTAAGCATCTGCCAATGTCAATATCAATGTGATTGGTCTTTACTAAGTGCAACATATAGACACCATTATAACATCCTCATTGTAATCATTTTACAATATGGGTAAAGGCCACTTCATTATTTTCTATGACAGTTAAGGCTACCACCTCTCCTCTTATAAAGCAAGCCTTAACCTGACATGATGGCCTAAAAGTTCATCTGTCAGACAATGGTATAAATTTATTGTCTCAGGTAGTGAATGAGCTCAACTTTTAAATGGTAACTTATTAGGATTTCACCACAACCTACTATCATGCAACCAATAAGGTTGTTGAGCAAGCAAGAGGTACACTTATATCCCTTTCTATGTAAGATGACAAAACTAACCCTTACCGTTGGAATATATACCTCTTTGGGGCCTTGATGGCTTACCAGGTAAGCTACTATATGATCATAAAGATGTATCTGTTTAAAGCCATCTATGGTTGGGACCTCGTGTTAACTCCAGTGTTCAGATTATAAAGGAATCATCAACTACTGAAACTTCTAATTTATCTACGAGGAGATTGGCATATATAAATTAATATTACAGGCTAATATATCGAAGTCTTTGAGTGGTATAGCTGCAAGGAAACAGAACAATTGAATTCTCAAAACCTGATTCCATATAAATATCAATTGGTAGACTCAGTACTCTTTATAAATCATTGACCTGGAGGAAGAGCTGATAATCTTGATGTTCTATGATCTGTACACTATTGTGTGATTTATCAGCACAGACATAAATACTACATAACTTTTGGTAAAATGTGGACATTTAACTAAGTTGTCAAGGATCTGATATGACTGGACAATAAGCCCTAAAAAGTACGGCGGATTGTCTAGGATCCGGTGACTATGATCAATAGTGTATGAATATTTAAGCGCCTTGGGATAAGGCAATATTGGGTATGGAAGGATAATTATTGGATCACATTCAAATAAGGCAGTAAGCTGAAGTTGTCATCTGACATATATTGAGTAGACCGCCTCAAACTAAGGTGATAGGAAATTTTAGAATATCATACTCTGCCAGAACCAATGAGATATGGCAGAACCAAATAGTCTAAGCCAAAGGAGCGGTATTAACTGAAGTTGCTGGAATATAAGTGAGATGGGGCAATTATAGGAGGAAGTTGGTTTATAGGAAAGTGGAGAGCAGAGAAGAAGGCATATGCTATATATTAAATTAGATAAAGAATTGTGGCTGGGGCAATTGCTCCATATTTAAAGTTATTGAGTTGTCTCAGAGATGATGATCCTCATATCATCTGTCCATTGCTCAGTGGGCTTGTACCTTTTACAACCTTCTCAGCATATATTACCTATATCGCCAAAAATTATAACAGTGGTGCTCATTACAGGGGGGCATTAATCAAACCACCAAAAATTAAAAATTCCTCCTGTTGCTGGCTATTTCACATCAAGCCTGCTTTGATGTGGAATCCTCATGGCACACTGTTACAGCTAAATATGTGGAACTTAAGCTTGCTTTAGCTGGGATGCTCAAGAAGCAGGATGAGCTCCTTCAGTAGTGGAACGACATAATGAACCAGCTCAACAACACATTCAGTCAAATGAAGATTCTTGGACAACAAAACAGGAAACTTTTTAACCACTTGGATGACACTACTGAATGGCTGCATTGTGCATAGTGAAAGTTGGATGGTACCTCTCAGCCCACTCATCAGGAAATGGATAGCTGACAAGAGACTGCTTGAGAGAAATGTATTATGGGAGATATGACGCTGGATACCCAGTTGAGGAGCCTTTTTCTGAAACTGCAGGCAGCATGAACTACTTCACTCAAGAGGGCAGCTATGGAGATAATTATTTATTAGAGGACCAATTCCCCCAAGTAAAGGCTATACTTCCCACTGAAGGGGCCAAACTACCACTGAATCAGAGGACAGACCATTCACCAATAGTCCAACTGGTCCAGCTCTTCATCAAAATACTGTTTATGGGTCTTGACCCATTTCTAAGTATTCTCTAAAGGGTCACAGTTATGAGCGGGAGGAAGAGGTTTGCATTGAAAAGCTGACTCTGTTCAATCATGATGGGAATATCCTTCGCTTCTTTAAATGTTTTGAGTTTGCAGTGGAAGGAGCCTCGGATTGACATAAAGTTAAATTGCTAATATCCGCCTTGGATGTTGGGAATGCTGAATCATCACCTGCTATTTTCCAAGCAGTACCGTTACATACCAAGAAGTGAAGGATACTGTGTTGCAGTTTTTTAAAGGTACCATAAAGATGTCACAGTGAAAGGCAGTTTTTTTGACCATTGGGTTCCAACGTAATGAGACCCTTACTGCATTTGCTGACCACTTCATGGCGGAAGCCCATGTGCTGATTGGGGCAGATACTTTATCCAAATCCAATGTTTACATTGCAATGACCTCTGCGGTAAAGCCATACTGCGAGTTTTACAACGTCATGGCTCTGATTTTAGATGATGACGTAACCCTGCTCAACGTTGTTCAGTATTTGCGCCATTTATCCTCTACCTTTCCTCCATACAGAGTGTAAACATCCAACCACCGTCACTGGACCTTCTTATTTAGGGGAATTCACCTGTCCTGTTCAGCTACCATTTTTTAACCCCCATACTTATTATAATCACGCGCCTCTCCCTCAACCAAGTTACCCCCAGCAGTTTCACTTCAGCTATAATCCTGATTATGAAAATCGTCAGCAGCCCAACTACTAACCTGGACCTAATTATGACAATCATCAGGAATCACCCTATCGACCTAGCACTTCTATGTCAGTCATCAACAATCAAACTATTGACCTGGACCTTCTTATGAGAACTAAGGATGCAGACCCTATGGTGTTAATTGTTTTGAATGCAGTTGACCTGTCCACCTTGCACAAAATTGCCTAACCGTTGAGTTCACTAAATGCAACACAATCAATACTACCAGGGAAAAAATGGAGCGGAGTATAGATGGGACTCTCTACCTCTGCTATCCCAACCCCAAACGTCCCACCTGAACCTATTGTAGTGTATCCAGCGAAAGCCCCCCCCCCAATAAAATGATGAATTTTTATACCAGCAATCAGTTGGAGGAGTGAACGTACTGACATGGGCGCAATTCAAGGCCACAGTGGATGAAGGGCCTCAGGAGCAACTGAGGCTGTATTCCTGTCAAATGTTTAACCAATCTTTTTCATACAAGATGGATCCAGCCGCAGATGCACCTTCCCTGAAAGGTGTAAACACCGCCCTTCTGGTAGATGCTATTGCCAAGGAATACCTAAAGTCGGTGAGGAGATTATGAGCTTCCTTGGTTAAGAGAACCCTTAAATGTAAACATATTAAACAGTCAATATTCTTTTTATTCTAAGTGTACATACTGTGATATTTTAGTAGCAAAAAATTTAGTTCTCGCTATAATAGATATGGGTGCCCCAGTCAACATAGTTTACACTAAGTTGATGGCAAAGTTGATGTTAAATCCTGATATAGAACATCAAATGGTGTATGGGATCACTGGAGCTGAAAGCACGGTCTATGAGGGAGCGTATAGCGCTCTACCTTTGCAGTTTGGGCTGATTGTCGTTGTAGCCCCAACAATAGTACTACCAAACAATAATTATGACCTGTTAATTGGAACTTCTTATGTGATACTTCAGGAATGTCGTTGATATGACAGCGGAGACCTTCAAAATTCTGGGGCAGCAGATCCCAATTTAATTACCTCCAACGGAGTGCCAAAGGATCTGGTGCACATGGGTCATATTAACCTTGCATACAGTGATGTGGTGATTCCAGTTCGCTACCATTAACTAAAGAGCAAGACCTGGGCCCTTCCCCAGCAGATATATGAATATCAAGGGTTGCCACTAAGAGCTGCTGGACCTATATCCATACCCTCCACACAACAAGTTTTAGTAAATACTGAGTTAGAGGTGGAAGTGCCATCCAGGCTTTATAGGAGGCCATTGGACCTTATCAGAAAGCGCAGCTTGAGCCTCATGTGGCTCCAGGTATTATACTTCTGGGACATGGGAAGATCAAGGTTTTGATAGAGAATATACAGAACGAACCATTGCAAATCTGCTGGCATCAAATATTGACATATTTACACTTGACTTCAGTTGAGGAGGTCTTTTAGGTTCACGAGTTTGGGTCTATGGATGAATTTGGTCTACCTGTCGAGACACATCCCAGTGTAATGATGGTGGTACCACATAAGAATTTTAATAGGGTTTTGGAAGAACAAAAAGACCAAGTGAAAGCTTTATTTCTGAAGTATAAATTATTTTCACCATTAATAACCACAATTTAGGGTGTGCTCAGGGAGCGGTCCATTGACTGGACACAGGGGATACTCCCCCATAAGGTCTTGGCCAATCCGATGATCAAGGGCAGCTGAAGAAGTTGTCACCAAGAAAATTGATAAGCTGCTGAAGCAAGGGATGCTTGAACCATCTAAGAGTCCATGGGCTTCGTCCGTTCTGATTTTAAAAAGAAGGATTGTACTAACTGGGTAGTAATAGACTACCAGGAGATCAACAGTATTACTAATAAGGACTCATATCCCTTGCCTCAGATTAACAATGCTTTGGATTGGTTAGGAGGAGCTCTCAACTTCTCAGAAATGGATCTGATATTAAGTTACTGGCAAATAGAGTTTATCATGGTGGAACAGGAGAAATGTGCTGCAATCACATACAATGGGCTTTTCCAACTGACACGTATGCCTCAAGGGTTATGTAATGCCCCGCTACGTTCCAACAAGCTATGGACACTATCCTTGGTGACCTGAAGCTGTCACGCATCCTTATGTATCTCAATGACTAAAGTTTTCTCACAAAATTTTTCCAAGAACCTTGACCATCTAGAAGAGGTATTCCGCCGGCTCGCTGAAGAAAACATTAATATTAAGCCTCTTAAATGTCAATTCTTTAAAGACCAGCAGGAATACATGAGGGTTGTGGTAGACTTGAAGGGGCTGAAACCATAGCCGGCTAAGATGAAGGCTATTTGAAAATGACTATGCCAAACAGTAAGCGCAATATACAGGTATTTTTGGGAATGGTCATCTACTACCAGCGCTTCATCCCTAATTTCAGCTGTATTGGGGGCCCACTATTTGAGTTAATAATAAAGAATGCCGTGTTTGAATGGATGGAACGCCATCAATGCTCCTTTAATACTTTAGATGTGTTGATCAGTGCGCTGGTGCTAAGCTTTTAAACTCTGATAAAGAGTTCATTGTTCAAATAGATGAATTCCTTTCTGCTGTAGGGGTGGTCCTATCCCAAAAAGACGATGAGGGGGACAAGCACCCAGTGGCGTATGGCAGTTTAAGCTTAAATTGCCATGAACGTAATTATACCATAACCAATCAGAATTACTTAGTGGTGATCTACACATATAAGAAATTTAGGTGTAGATGCATGAAGTAAAGTTTAAAGTTATAACAGATCATGCTTAATTACGCTGTATGCAGAACCTCAAGGAGCTGGAAGGGCGCCTAGCAGATGCACCCGCAAGCTGCAGGTGTATGACTTTAAGATCCTTCACTGACCTGGAGCCAAACACCAGAATGCCAATTGCTTGTCTAGGTTGCCAACGGTTAACCATCACAGCGAGATTTGAGTGATGTGATTTATGACAAAATGCTCAGCGGGAAATATGATGATGAGCCACATCAAGTCCTAAAGGTACTAAATGATATGCGAGCTAATACTTTTCAGTGGAATGGGGAGTTGTACAAACGGATTGGAGACTCTACGGTGAACTTCCCATGACCATCAGCATGGCCTAGTATTATCATGAGCACATATAAGGCAGTTAGACATGGTGGCATGTGCAAGACGTCAGAATTGTTGCGTTCTCAGTATTATTGGGAAAGCATGAACTTCGACATGCTTGTTAACCATTTCCTGCTGCCACCAGTGCCAAGTGGAAAAACCATTCCTCCAGAAGACTTCATACCGGTTAGTAAAACCTTATTTTGCTTGGCATACGGTTTTACTTGATGTCATTGGCCCTTTGCCAATGGAAGCTAACTGTTCCAAATACATTCTGGTGGTGATCAACCACTTGATCAAGTGGGTTGAAGAATGGGCAATATGGGATTTGGGGGCAGTCACAGTGGCCAAGTTCTTAAAGGAATGTATTATCCAGCGACATGGATTTCCTCATTTCATTCTTACCTATAATGGAACCAACTTCACCTCTCACATCCTTCCAAAGTTGAAAGAGCTGATGGGCACCTGCAGGGTTCTGATGACCTCATACCACCTCAAGTCCAATTGGATGATTGAGTGAGTTAATAGGACCTTGATGAACATACTCTAGAAATTAGTAACAGATCAATCTTCTGATTGGTGTTCCCTCCTTTACACCACTGTTTTTGCATACAACATTAGCTACCATTCTGCCACAGGGAAGAGTCCCCTTTTAATTACTATATGGACGACACCCTTCTATGACAGCACTCTTTATGCTTATGTAGAAAATACTGGCGGAAAATACCCTCAAAGTTATTTGACTAACCTAGAAGATACATTAATCAAGTTGCAAATCAAGGCGTACTCCTTCAGTCTGGCTAAAAAGATAAGGAATCAGGACATTGATTGAAAGCAGTATAGTGGGCTAGCTCAAATCAAAGATGGAGAACTTATTCTGTTCCATGACCAGTACAGGTTTGGTTGGAAGCACAAATTGACCAGCATATGGATTGGTCCATTTGAAATCATCTAGAAAACAGGTGTTGACTCCTATATTATCAAGACCCTTTGAGCGTTCAGATTATTACCCAAGTTACGAAAAGTTCCTTCAGACATATAAACAATAGGAGACTTATTGTCCAGTCAAGGAGGGGGTAATGTCAAGATTCTAATATGACTGGACAATAAGCTCTAAAAAGCTATGGGCAGATTGGCTAGAATCCGCTGACTATGATCAATAATGTACAAATATTCGAGCACCTTGGGATAAGCAATATTGGGTCTGGAAGGATAATTATTGGATCACCTCCAAATAAGGCAATAAGCTAATGTTGACATTTGATGAATATTGAGTAGATCGCCTTGAACTAAGGTGATAAGAAATTTTAGAATACCATACTCTGCCAGAACCAATGTAATATGGTAGAACCAAATAGTCTAAGCCAAAGGAGCGGTATCAACCAAAGTTGCTGACATACAAGCGAGATGGGACAATTATAGGAGGAAGTTGGTTAATAGGAAAGTGGAGAGCATAGCAGAAGGCATCTGATAATTATTAAATCAAATAAAGAAATGTATCTGGGGAAATTGCTCCATATTTATTAATTTTTATTAAGTTATCTCAGGGACAAAGATCTTAATGTTGTCTGTCCATTGCTCAGTGATCTTGTACCCTGTGCAACCTACTCAGTATATATTACTTATAACGCCAAAATTATAATATAAGCTTATGGAGGATTCCTTCAAAGTTATGCGCCCATGGCGAGACCTTGAGAGGGGCATTGTCAAGAGAGATGGTAAAAGAATAAGTTAAAAAATGAGCTGAATTTTTAATGAACCAAACTTTGAAAAATTGAGATTACTAGCTAATAAATTCATTGATCAAACACAAAATGTCAATGAAAAAAAGGTCCATTCAGATTTGAAACCTCCATTCTGATTGAAGGACTTAAATACTTCAAACTAAAAAAATCCTTTTTATGATTCAAAAGATCTTGCCACACAAGGGTCATGACTTTTGGAGATGAAGCTTATCTCTGCTAAGATTATCAATACTATAAATTTTGATTAAATTAAACTATGATATTAATTCATCTCTCGACCAGTATACTACTGACAAAGTGCATACTTATCTTAATCAATAAAATTCTGCTAAAAGATATCTAATGATATAAAGACTGATAAACTTATAGCCTTTTAAGGACCATTCACAAAACCACAAACTTTTTATTGTTACTGTACCAATTGGCCTCCCAAAATCTAATTTTTATGTAAACATGAAAATTTCTAAAGAACCTTTGTATTCATATATTTAATAAGTAAGTATCATACCTGGGAGCTGATTTGGATAATGGCAGGTTGTGTCCTACTGTCAAAGGTGTAGTGAGTTTCTTACAGTCAGCCTGGCCTCTAGCTACCAATGGGAAAGTTTTTTAATGTTTACTTACCAATGAATCTCACAGGTTAACATCAGGTCAAGGTGCGGTGGGGGGTGTCAGACAAATATAAGTCCAATTTTGTAATATGGGTGTTCCAGTTCATATTAAGGATGAATTTGGCCAAAAGACCCTGGCTGATTCTTGATGGAACCTCTTGAATCAGGGAAATAATTTCATTAATAATACTTTGCCAAATAGCATGAGTTTAAGTAGTTGTATTGCACCAACTATGTGGCGGAATAAGGGGAGTCCATCTGAGGTTCCTCCCCATCCCATTAAACATTTAGTTGAAACACCTACGTGGGGACCACCTCCTTTTATAGCCACGGAGGGTGTCCCACCAGGTGTAAAAATTTCCCCATGGTGAATGGTTCAGCTAAATAAAATCCTTTCCTAACGGACTGGTCTTACCTACTATTGACCCTTTATCAGCCATTCCGTTGAAGCAAAGTGAGTTTTGAGAGCTCAGATAGGTCAAATCCCAATATTCTCTACTTTGGACATTACTAAGCTAATTTGCACTTTGAGCCTCAACATTTTAAATACTAAGCATTGACTTATTAATAGGGTTCCTCTTTTACCCCTCCAATTAACAGAATAGAAACCTTAAAAACCCCACTTTTTACTAGTGTTGCAGTTTATTTATTTTTATAAGTGGTTGATAAAAATCCCTTTAAGAAATTATCTAGAAGTTGAGAATAATATTTCTCCTGCAATCATATTGTTGTTATTCAGGTGTCAAAATGCACTAGCAAGCTTACCAGCCACCTAAATCCCAACAAATGGTGCTCACTACGGGGTGGCCTGTACACCATAAAATAGTTACTCAAAAATGGACGCTGGTGGAGGGACCAACCTTCATAACCTCCCCTCTTCCGCTGAGTTTCGGTTAGTTGAATTAGAAAACAGCTAGCCAGTGCTTTGTCTCGCCTTAAAAGGTTTGAGCAGCGTCCTTCTCAAGGCCCTTATGGAGCCTCCCTATCATTAAAAAACCATCTCTCATATACAAGTTCATACTGGTGAGGGCAGTATTTCCTCCTTTCTTAACGTTTATGAATTTGCAATGGAAGGAGAAATTGACCGTCAAAAATACAGTACATTTTTCCCTGCTTGAGTCATTTAGCTCAAGAACTAATGGTCTCCAACATGGTTGACCTCAGCACTTGGGCGGAGGTTAAGAAAGCGCTTCTTCAAGAATTTGGTTCCCAGAAGGGTATGCAATGGCAAAAACAGGCCTTATGTCTCTTGGTCTGCAAGAGGGAGAATCAATCACCTCTTTTGTTGAGCACTTTTATAGTAAAGCTCAGACTATGTTGCTTACCAAAATGCTCCCTCTCAACGATGCTATTGTGCTATTTTGGCTGGATTGGCGTCTCATCACTCTTTGGTGATGCATATTTCTGACGTCTAGAGCACCTTACAAAATGTCCAGGATATTAAGGAGGCTTTGCTAGGAGTGGCTGGCTTTCATCAACTTGACCTTATGCAAAGAACTCCGAGGCAAGGATCTACTTTAACCCCTCAAGCCTCTTCTATGGCTGTCTCCCTCTAGAAACCTTCTCCCTCAGAACTGCGGCAACATGATCTTACACCATGTGAAAATAGCCAGAGGATACTAGCAGTGATGGGGCAGCGCTCCCTGGCCCCACCTTGTCACCAAGATCATCATTTGCCATTCAATAAGCCTCTCTAAGTGGTCTAAAAGCCTAAATCCCTATTTCAGGTGACAATTATCCCTACCAATAATGGGTTCAGGGATCAGGTCTCTAAAGCTAAACCGCCTGTTTCCCCAAGGCTCACTGCCGCTGATCAACCTAAAGCTGGTGTAGTTAAAGCATCCCCCTCCACGACACTATCTCCTCCAACCAACTCTAATACAAAACCTGTAGCCATGAGGAAGCCCAAACCCCCTAATTTGAAGGTCAAAAATAAAGCCGTGACAATTTCAACGCCTCTCACAAAAGTTAACAAGGTGAAGGAACAACCTCAGGACCTATCTTGCTATAATGAAGCCCTTAACCTAACTCCCACCCTATGAGCTCCCTAACATTCATTGACAGCCCCTCTGATGATGAATCTGAAGGGGGTTGTGAAGATGTGGGGCATTATGTTTTAGGAGCTCTAAGGGAAGTAGAGGCACCTGACAGTTGAACACTGTGAGAGTGGATATGGAGAGGATATCCCGCCGAATTAATATTTATCAAATGCTGAGGGGTCTGGAGATTAATGACACTGCTAGTGACGTCGATCAGCTCATCGACCCCCTAATCTAATCCACACAGAGTGTGAACACCCTGCGGTCTATCCAGGAGAAATACTCTGAGACTGATAAAAGACTAGCTTCCACTCTCCGGCTAAAAGAGGACCTAGCTCTTGCCCCCAACTTGGGTAGAACCTTAACAAAATTGGAGGTTGTTGTTAATGGAGTAAGCGTCACAGCTATCCTTGACACTAGATCACCAATGAATGTTGTGCCCTCAAAACTCATCAAAAAGATTAAGCTGGCCCCTGACCTTGACTGCACCCAAGAGTTTGGTATTGATGATCCCTCCAACACATGTGCTATTGAGGCATACTCTACTTTGCCCATCTGATTTGGGAAACTCATCTTGTTGACACCTGCGTGGCCTTGGCTAACAATAACATGATCTACTCATTGGTACACAGTCTATGCTGGAATACAAAGGGATCATTAACTTGAAGAAGGATTATCTCTCCATTGCTTAACTACAATATTCCTCTGATTCTGACTAATGATGAGCTTAATAAGGAGGAGTATGCTTGCACATTTGAGTATCCCTTTTCCGCCTTATCCCTGCACTACACCACCGCAGAACGAAATACGAAATGTTGCCCAAATAAGTGGATGTCAAGAGGATATCCCTTTCTATCCGTCTGAAGAGGTAGTAATCAAGGCGGGTGAATAAAGGGTAGTTGACCTGAAGACTACCATTCAAATCCACCAAAATTGTCTACTGCACCTCATCAGCATTGACAGAGTTAGCCCTCTTGAGCATAGAGTCTTACCAGGTATGCTAGACCCAGCTTATCAGCGACCAATCAATCTCTCATTGGGGAATTTCACCAAGAAGGACATGGTCTAAAAAAGCACCAGGAGATTGGAAGAGGCCTGATGGTCTCTATCAAGGACATTAAACAAGTTTACTGTATTGAGTCTATGGCGGATATGGGCCTACCTGCTGATCAATCGTTATGTACTCTTCCCACTAGTAAAATCTCTGATGATCTAACCCCTACAAAGCTTAATAAAGTCAATAGTTTTTTGGTTTCCTATAGCGACATCTTCTCTAGCTATGAAATTGACTATGGGCACATATAGGGTTGGACGCATACCATTGACATTGGGGATGCTTACTCCATCTGATTTAAACCCCACTGTAAATGTAAAGTTGAGGAGATACAAATGCGGATGAAACTAAGGCAGTTACTGGATGATGGACCGCTGGTGCCTTTTCAAAGTCCTTGGTCGTCCCCTCTCCTCCTTATAAAAAAGATAAACGGAGGTTATGGGGTAGTTATGGTCTACCGCAAATTGAACAATATTACAAAAAAGGATAGCTATCCTATCCCCAGCATTGACGATGCCCTAGCTCAACTCTCCAGTACTAACTACTTTTCCGCCATGGACTTGGAATGTTGCTATTGGCAAATGGACCTTTCTCCCCAAGATCAAGAGATGTGTTCTTATTTGTAGTGAGTGACTGTTCCAACCTACCTGACTACCACAAGAATTGTACAACGCACCCACCACCTTCCAGCAAGCAATGTGTCATATCTTAAATTGTCTTAAATTAAGCTGCGTCATTGTCTATCTTGATGATATCACGGTGGTTTTCAAGACTTTTAATGAGCATCTTACCCACTTGAAAGAAGTGTTCCAGAGCGTGCGTGCTTCTAACATAAAATTGAAGCCATCAAAATGTATGTTCTTCTAGAAAAAGCTGGATTTCCTTGTAAACGCCATCTCTCAAGATGGGATTTAACTTCTACAATTTAGGGTCACCGCTATATCCAAGATGCCAGCTTTCAAAACCCTCCGCGACATCCAGGTAATATTGGGCATGATGGGGTATTATCATCAATTCATCGCCAAATTTCCCAGATCAGTGAACCCTTGTCCGCCTCTTGGCTAAGAACACTCCATTTCATTGGGGTGCGGAACAAAAAGCCGCGTTTGAGACCCTGAAGGTGTTATTGTAATAACGGCCAATCCTCCATTACCCTGACTATGTCAAGCCCTTTATGCTATTCACGGATGCCTCTGCTTTCCTTGTTGGAGCTATCTTGGCTCAGCTGGACGAGCATGTGGAAGATCATCCTGTTTACTATTATAGCAAAATACTCTCAAAAGCTGAACGCAATTACAGCGTCACTGAGAAGGAGTGCCTGGCTGTCCTGCTCGCTGTGAAATAATACTGGTTCCTCTTATATTGGACTTCCTTACAAAGTGATTACTGACCACGCATCCTTAAAGTAGTTGCAGTATATGAAGGAGCTCATGGGACGTTTTGCTTGCTGGTCTCTAAAGATCCAGCATTACAGCATGAAAATTGAGAACCTTGCAGGAGCTAGCCATATTAACGTTGATGGGTTGATGCGGTTGCCTGTCCTTCATTTAGATAATATTGAAGCTGAGAGATTACATGACCTCCTGGTGACCTCTGATGCATGGGGGGATAAGGATGAACCTGTACAAAAAATGCTCACTCGGCACTCCTGCAACACCAAGGTGGAAAGTGGGAAGCTATACAAGAAAGTAGGAGTAAACTGGTTGCCTTATCTTCGGCCATCAGAGCAAGTAATTGTAATTTTAGAGTCCCATTCTATTTTAGGTCATAGTGGGGTATGGAAGAAATATGAGTGAGATAAAGAGCGCTATTACTGGTAGGGTATCATGGAGACCATAACTGAGGCCTGGATGTATGTATGGCCTGCAAAAACATTCTAGCTTTAAGACTAGTTTATCAGTACTGACCCACTACGCCTCAAAACCCTTCCACACCATAAGTTTAGATGTGGTGGACTTCTACCCCAGACCTGGGGAAAACGATATATCTTATTTGGTATTGAACATTTTAACAAATGGGTTGAAGCTGTGATTCTCCATGCTCAAACAACTAGGGCTATGGCCACTTTCCTCCATCAGAATATTTTATGCTTGGCATGGTTGCCCCAGGCTCTTCTCTGTGATAATTAGAAAACTTTACCTCCAGAGTGGTGAGGATTCTCTCTACTACCATGGGCACGCAACAGATTTTTTTTGGCCCCATATAGCCCCTCAACCAGTGGTATTGTGGAGAGAGCTAATGTGAGCCTGGTTTCTATACTACAAAATATGGCCACTTCAGACCCCCTTCACTTGGATCAGTAATTACCAAGTGCCTTCATGGCCTACTGATCAGTTACCATAAAATACTCAATATGTCTTCTTTCTGTGTGTTATATGAATGAGAACCTAGGATGCTAGCATTATAAGCCAAAGACATTTACACTTATAGGACTGACACTGAGCAAGCCATGAAGAAGTTGGCCCAGCACATCATTCAGTTACAATCAGAGGCTATGACTAATTTGGCGCTATAGATACAAAAGAGGATCAAGCTGCTAATGAGATCTGGCCCCTCTTCCTTCCTTCCGAGTATCTGACTTGGTGCTTTACTACCACATTTGTATCACTCTTATAAAAGAGAAACTCAGGTCTATCTGGGAAGGACCTTTTGTAGTTATGTACAAGTGAGGGGAGGAGTACTCCATCAAATCCCTTACTACAGGAGTTAATATCAACCAAGTTCATGGCCAATTATTACAGCCTTATTCTTTCCCAAACACTCTTTGAGGGGGTGATGCCAGACAATTGCAAGTCTGATATTGTCAAAAGAGTGTTTCAGATGAAAATGACAATAAAATTGTCCAAAAGACCCTATTAAATTCTGGGGAACCACTCAAGTTAGGTACCACTTCTATTAGTACTCAGGCAAAAACCACGAGTTCAGGCATTTGGATTACATTGAATTGGCAGTTGAGTCCGGGTAATCCATTGGAGGCTCCTCCCCAGGCCACGTCTAATTTAATTTCAAACTACCCTGCGGAGACTGGCACCTTTTATAGGGCCAGCAGGGGTACAGCAAGTCGAAAATATTTTCCCGCCTTCTGATTGGCTTATATTCATTAAATCATTTTCTCATGGGTTCATCTTCCTGGATTTCACTTCCCCATCCACCCAAACATTGAAGGAGGGCGAGTCTCTACTGATCCAATAGGTAAAATCCTACCACTTCCTATTTTGGACACTACTAAGCAATCTGAACTTAGAGCCTCAACGTTTAAAAATTAACATTAACTTATTAAGAGGGTTCACTTTTAATGCACTCACTGCAACTAAAATAAACCTTATAAAACTCTAACTGTTTGTAGTTTAGTTTTTATCCTTTTTAGTAAAAGTGGTTTGGGAAAAATCCCTGTAACAATTTAATCCGTCTGTAGAAAGCTACATCACCTGCGGAATTATTGTTGGATTTTTAGGAGCAAAACGCACCAGAAAGCACAAAAACCCCTAAAAATCCAACACCTATGTTTTCCACATGCTTCTTCCACATTCCCCCAACCCAAACCCATGCTATTGTCAAAATCCACAAGTTTTTAAAGGAAATTAAGCAAATTTTCCAAGACTTTAGGAGAACCCAGAAGCCCCCACCACAATCCTCATTCCCTGCACCAAGATGTTAGTTAATTTGAAGTAAATCTGAAGAAAGAAAATTACTTAGAAAGAAAAATTCAAGCAAAAAGTCAAAAAAACAGGGTCAAAAATGGAGATCAAACCTGACAAGCACATTTAAAAATAAACAATGTGAATTCAGACATTCAAGAAAGTCAGGAAATTGTCCCATGAATAGCATAGAAACCTCAGTTAACACTATTAAGGCAAAATTGGGTATTGAATCCGTTGTTTAATGAATGTGAAATCGGAACTGATTTCCCCTACCATAATTCATCACAATAGCTGTTCACCCCACTTTCAACTACATATCCCAGCACCCTGCTAGTAGTATGGTGTTGGGTTATTTATTTTTTACTATTTTATGTTATATAAAATATATCATTTGGAATTCTGTCTAAGTAGTTTTTTACTAAGGAAATGCAAAACATGGGCAACAACCCACTGTGTTAGTTTCTTTAGCTCCCCCTATAACGCGCTTGCCAAGTGTTCTGTGAAACCAGCGGTGCCATGTGGACTGTGGCTGCCTTTTTAGTCTTTCATACCCACAAAAGAAGCCAGGTCTTTCCTTAGCACGCTGGGTTAATAATATTATAACACATTAAAATAAAAATGATACAGTCAGTGTTTTTTAAACTTTAAGTTTGAATGACACTGCCAACAATCAAAATTAATTGCCCTTAAACAAGTGTTTTAACGGTCTTCGCGTTATATTTCGTTGTACAAGCATCTAGCAGGGCTACTTGCTTTAGCACAGCCCACAATCCCTGCGTCGCCCTCACCTTACTGTAACCTCCAAGAGTTTGTGGCCCCCTAGTTTGCTAACTTTAGGCCATAACCAGGTGTTGGAACTTGATAACAGGGTAGAAACAAGTGAAAAAGGGGTGAATGGTTATGAGGAGAATTTGAACCCTACGCTCTTGACTATTGCATTATTTGCTCCTGAAAATTCAAAAATGTGATACAGTACCAGAATTTGCAGTTTTCACCCTCACAACATGGGCTAGGTTATCACACCGAGGCTGGCGCTATCCCCCATAGGGTCTGAAGGGGCTATAATGGTTCATTTGGTACAGTCCCACACTGAAGTATTGCTCCTATCCCATTATATTTCAAATGAACGGTTGAATGAAGTTATAATCAACATAGATATCGCACCCCCAGCTCTCACCACTGACCAGATTATAGCTGCCATGTAAGAGGAGGAGAAGCGTTGATTGATTCCTGTTTGTTATGATCTTTTAGAAGTGCGCCCCTTATCTGACCCTGATTATCCTACTTCTGCACCTTTGTCTTGTGTTTGGGCTGCTTCTGTGCTTACTCAATTCACCAATGGAGGCGGAAGGCCGCTCTACCCCATCAGGCTTATCCCGTCTCATTTAGCCCTTTGCTCCCTTTATGATTTAAATAATGTGGATTGTGCTTACTTTTTAGTCCCCATTTAATTCATGTAGGGTCACCAAATGGTAACTGTAACTGCCTTAGTAGATACTGAGTCCTCAGGGAATTACATTGATCTTAAGATTGTGTTAGCTTTGGATCATAAAGACATTTCATGTTCTCCTGTCTTGGGGGCGTCACGGGTCTCTATGCTTACACTCCCTCTATGTAAACTCTTGCGCTTTGTGGACCATTCATATAAATTTATGAAACACACAGAAGAAATCCCAAAGTTTCTTTACCCAGCGACTTTGAGGTAGGATGGTGGCGCCGCCAGTTGGTAAGTATTGACTTAAAACGGAATATTCTAGAATTTTCTAATAATCACTCAGTTGAACTCCTCCTTCTTCCCGCCCTGGAAACACACTATGCATTAACAGCAACCATATAATACTTTTCTACAGATATTGTGCCAGAGATGCCTACTTTTTTGCTTTGTCTCGCTCCATTTAAGTCAGTTTTTGACATGTAAGGTGCCAATACGCTGCCAATCACTCAGAATTTGATCTGAGTTTTCAGTTACAATGAACCTGATCATAATCAACTGTCCCCTACATCCCTACATGGCTTCAGAAGACCAGGATTTTAAGAAGTGGATTGATGATATTAGGTGAAGGAAGGGATGGTCAAAGAAAAACCTCTCCTATGTCCTCTACTGTGATATCTACCCATAAACCAGATGGTACTTTAAGACATGCATGAATTACGAACACCTGATATTGTGGCGGTTCCTTATCCCTACTATTTGCCCTTATAGGCAGCGGTTTACCAAGCCATTAATAAATCAAAGGTGTTCTTTAAACTAATCTGGTAATCGCTTTTTATCATGTGCAGGTTAAGGCTGTCCAGAAGTGGCTGAGTGCTATTTGCACCCATATGACATTTACCAGGTTAAAGTTATGCCCTTTAGTCTAAGAATGACATGGCAGTTTTCAACCATAAATAGATGACACCGTGGAAGATCTAAAAATCTCCTGTAAAATTGATTATGTGGAAAATATCTTAATTTACTCACCCAATGCTGAACAAAAAAGTAAGACTTAGTGTCAATGACGGAAGTACCCAACAAGGCTAGTTTGGTCGCTAAATCAGCAAAAGGTGATTTTTTTTAGATGAAGTTCAATTACTTAAGAATTTGATTTTAAAAGATGGTCATGCCATTGCGCCTTCTAAGATGGACGCCAATCAAACCTAGCTGACCCCAGTGATATAGAAACTATTGTGGATCTTCCTCAGATCAGTTACATTTTCTTAAAAAGTTCTCACCAGACATTTCAGAGTTGGCATTACCCCTTCACCCCCTCACAGAAAAGAACGCCCCATTTGTTTGGACTCCAGAATGCCCACAGGCATTTGAGGCAATAAAGGAGGTTTTTGCAACTGCCTTAGTTCTTTGCCAGTAAGATGATGGAAAATTATTTATTGTTTAATGCGATGCCTCTAGCACTGAAATGGGGGCTGTACTTATGCAAGAACATGAGGGACGGGAACACCAGATGACTTACTTCTCAAGGAAGTTTAGTGTCACAGATTGAGCCTAGGCCATTTATGATAAAGATTTGGCGGCGGTTTTTTGGTCCCTGATGCATTGGTGGTACCTGTTACAGGGACCAAGCACACTGTGGTTGTGCGCACAGACCACAATTCGCTCACTTATTATCAATAACCTCAGAAGATGCCTCACAGGCAGACCAGAACTCATCGTCACCTTTTGAGCTTTGATTTCAAGTATAAGTTTGTCAATGATGCAGACCATATTTTACCGGATATCTCAAGCTGCACACCCCTAATGGGTTTTACTATATAAATGGAGTCAGACTTTGTCACAGTTATTACCCTTGAACAAGTCATTGATCCGCCACCACCATCCATTGCTGTATTTACGTCTCCTACCCCTACCCCTAAGGCCAAACCCAAACCCCAGCCTAAAAAAAGCCAATCCAAGCCAAATCATGTGAGTCCACACCCACTATACCCCTGATACACCTTTGGAGCTGGAATTCCCAGTCAATAAAGGCTCTTCCTTGGACGCTATTTTTGAGTTGTTGACTGAATTTAATTGTCATATATTTAATAAGGACATAACAATGCTTCATGCTTAATTTATTATGGATCATATCAGATATCAGTGATTATAGATCAGGAATATTTTAAGCTCATGCGAAGCTTAAGATCCATGACCTAGCGATTCCACTTAATAATATTTGACTATGATGACATGGGCTTGGGGGCTTTGTTGGTTTGGTCAGACTTAAAATAATAGCTGACTAAATGACTTAGGCACATGGGCTTTTTTGGCCCATGTCAAAATTAGTTTTTAATGTCAATTGAGTTTTTGGTTGAATTAATTACTAATTAGTGGTATGAATCGCCTTGGTATGTGCTGCCAATTTCTTGAGATGAGTATTGGTTTAGCTATTTAAAGACGCGTTAGAAACGCTGTTTTGAGAATATTTCTGAGTTCGAGACTGACTCTGAGGCGCTTGAGATGTCTTAAGTCAAATAGATTGTAGACCCTCAAACGAACTTGTTACTTTCTCTGGCCAAGTGCATTGAAATTGAGGCATCATGGGCAAGATGTGGTGAACATCAAACCCTATAAAATATCCCAAGTTGATACTAATAAACTATCATCAACTATTACCAAAAGTTTATAGGTTAATTTATAAGCTTTTTTGTATTTAATACTCTACATTGTATTAAGTTAAGGATTTACTTGGGATCAGAAGGATCAGGGCAGCATGCCATCATCTAAGTAATAACAGAAGAATTTGGCTTCAAGTGTAATTACCAAGGAGTTATATCTTAACTATAGTCACCGTCTGGTCTATTGTCTTCATAAAATAGACGTTCAAACTCCACCTTTATGCAGAGGAAGAACCAGCCATTCTTAATAGACCTAAAATTCAACAGCTATTATCTTGGATACTTATTCTGAGTCATCGCCTCAGATTACTCTATCTGACCCGGTCCAGATATATCTTGTCAATGAGGGTTTTCTCCTGGATGCTGTTTTAGCATCCCAGTCTACTGATCCTGAGAAACGAGACCTCTTGGTGAAAATTGATACTGAAAAGCCCCTTCTGGATGGTATTCCCAGAAGGATATGGTAATATTTTTGTGACAAGTATGATTACCCTCTGTGATGCGTTCCCAAGTTATAAGGGAACATCAGGACCCCCAACCATGGGGCACTCGGGCACTAAAAATGCATTAACCTAATCAGACGAGGGTATAATTGGAATGGACTGATGAAGAAGGTTATCAACTAAAAGAATAATGCTTAATTTGCGCAAGGTCCAAGTCAGATAGGACAGGGCGGAATGGCCTCCTCCGCCCTCTTCAACAAGCAGCTAGAGCATGGACGTCACTTTCAGTGGACTTTATTGTAAGCCTACCCAACTCCCATTGGTATGACGCAATCATGTTGGTGGTAGATTGCTTTACTAAATATGCTATCTTTATCAAGTGACAACCACTACAGCTGAGGAAATGGCACAGTTGTTTGTGACACATGTGTTTTCTCTGTTTGGGGTTCCCAGGAGGTAATCAGTGATATGGGAACTCAGTTTAGCTCCTGATTCTAGGAAGCTTTGTGCGAAATGTGGAAAATTAATCCATGTAGTTCTTCAGCATATTACCCTCAGTCTGATGGCTAAACGGAGCGCACTAACCAGTCCTTAGAGCAGTACCTAAGATGTTATGCAACTGATTTCAGGATAATTGGGCAGTGGACTTCCCTATGGCCCAATTCGCATATAATAACTCCCTCCATGCATCAACGAGAGTTTCACCTATATATGATAATTTGAGGTACAACTTTTGCTTTCAGTGTTGGGCCACAAGCGCAAAGTAACATTACTGATTTAGATCTCTTTGTCAACTACATCTGGAAGGGACATCAAGAGGTTCAAAGCCAGCTTAATATTCCACTAATGATGTCAAGTGATTTGCAGACAAAAAAGACGTGAGTCTACTAGCTATCAATTAGGTAATTTAATTATGGTAATTAACAGAATTTGCACCTTAAGGTGCCTTTTCATAAGTTAGCTTGCAAACGCGCAGGCCCCTTCCCCATTTCACAGGCGTTGAGCAATGTATCCTTCCTCATAAAACTTCCCTCATACTGGAAGATTCATAACACTTTCACACCTCCTCCTTATCTTCCCTTAAAGGACAGAAGCCTGTGGAGGTGGAGACCATTATTGTTGAGGGCGCCTCAGAGTTTGAGGTGGAGCAGATCTTGAACTCATGAAGAGTCAAATGCGGTTTGTAGTTCTAGTAACTTGGAAAAGGTTTTCATCATATATAGTAGTTGGGTTCACTTCAAAGATCGTGGGAATTTTCAAGAGTAATTGCCCAATTTTACCAGGCCAACCCTGAGGCACCTTAAAATTATCCCCAAGGAGACTGCAATTGAAGCCATATTTTCCCAACCCCACACAAGAATTATGTTTCAGCTAGCGCACATGAAAGGGGGGTGGACCATTCCTCTTAGGAAAGGTCAATGTAATGGTCTTGACTTCAGCCATTAAGCTGGATAGGGTTATGCACCCTTTTAGAACCAAGAAAGGTCCAAACTATAGGGCCCTGCCCCTCACCCAATTCTTTAACCTGAGGCATACCTTATATGAGAGATGGGTGGCTGCTGGCCCAACTGTTTGCCACATGCCTCTCCCACACTTTCCCTCCAACCCAGACCCTTTCTAGTGTCAAATTCCGAAAGATTTATGTGAAGAAGGTTGATAATATTTGTGAAGACTTTAGAAGAACCCAGAAGCCCCACAAAACGGTCCTCATTCCCTGCTCCAGTTGGTTTTTAACTTGAAGTAAATATGAAAGGGGGAAACTTACCTAAAAAGCAAATTTTAAGAAAAAAGTCACAAAGACAGGTTCAAAAATGGATATCAAACTTAACACTACATTCCAATAAAAAAGTGTTAATTTAGACAAAGGGAAGTCATGAAATCGTCCTGTGAATAGCTTGGAAACCTCAGTCAACATTATCAAAGCAAAATTGGGGATTAAATCCACTATTCAATAAATTGAAAATAAACTAGTTTCCCCTTTTTCAAGTCAGCTTTATAGCTGTTTCCCCACTTTCCACCATATAACTCAGTACCCTATTAATAGGGTGTTGGTTATTTCTTTTTATTATTTTTACATTTTAGTTTTATTAAAAACTGTCATTTGGAAATCTGTCTAAGTAGTTAATTTATTAAGTAAATGAGAGACATGGCCAACAACTCACTGGGTTATAGCCTTTTCATTACCCATCCAACTTGCCCACCCAGAGCTCTGTAAAACCAGCGGTGCCAAGTGGACTGTGGCTGGCCTTGCAGGTCTTGGAGTACCCACAAATGAAGCCAGATCTTTTCTTAGCAGCTGAGTTCCTAAAAAAATATATTTCTAAAAACAAACTCAGGATTAAGGATATCCAGACAAGGGGCGTATATAATAATAGGAAACGGAATTCTAGCATCTAGACCAGGGGTGGGTAGCCACTGAGGTTTAAGAAAGCTTTTATCAAAAGAACAAGTTACATGGAGCAACAAATTTCTAGATGGTTCATAACTATATCACAGTTATAAAAAACATATAAAGCTTAAATACTTATCCACAATTTTTATGTTGTAAATACTATTTTAGGGCAGCCAATTTTTCTCATAAATACTTTCTGCAATAACTCAGGATAAGGCCCTTTGTTAGATATCCTACTTCCCGACTTAAAAACTAAGCTGACAACAATCTTCTAGATTTTATAGGAATCTTGCTAACCCTAAATTAAAATGATCATAACTAGATCCATTTGAGCAAACCAATGAGTAAATTATCAAAATCCAGACTCTCACCCAGAAGTTCAGACTATAATTTGATCCTTCTTTCCCTCCTAAATCTTTACAAGAACTTCAACTGCACCAGCTAATCATATACAAACTACTTGAATGGTGAATTAGTAGATTTGTTCTCAAACTCTTTAAAATTGAAGTGTTAGTGGTTCATGGCTTAACCACTTCTGCCCCACATCCAATAAGCTCTCTTTTCTGGCTCTAGTTTAACTGATTTAACTCGTTAAAATCTCTCATTTGGATGACCAACAATGATATACAACCTAATGAACTCCAATTTTTTTGGCCCAAATTATCAGCCTACCAAAACTGATCCTCAGCGCCATTTCCTCCCTTACAAGGGCTATCCAGTCTACAAAACATACCATAAGCTCACAGTCAAAGCAACCAATTCCCTCACCAGCACATTCCTCCATAAATTTTTCTTGTGGCCATGGAGCCACTCATAAATGACGTTCACTGTCAAAATTCCTTTCTACTTATTAAACGTGGCCAGTAATGAAACCAAGGAGCTTTCATTTTCTGCGTGCCACTCTTGTGATGACATAGTTAATTCATTGCTGTTTATCCCCCTACTGTAAACCCAAAAAACTTACAATCTTTTATTGTGTGCTATAGCTGATCACGTAAGCCAAATTCTAGCTCACTTAATACATCATAGATTCTCACACCACGTGCTATATCAATGAGTCAAAATTCGAAATTCTAATTTCTGCCCCATTTAACTGATGCCTTACTCCAATTTTATTTGCTCTAATGAATTCCCTCAATTCAGCTCCAAATGTAGTTCCCCCAACCCCCTTCCTCATCCAATATAGATTAAGCATACTGCCAGAAGCTGTTTTTGGAGTTTAATGTAATTTAATTTATTTGGCACCTGCAAATAGTTACTTGTAGCCTCCACCCTATTGGGTGGAACCCACTAGTACTAGAAACTAATTCTGACTATGCTAACCTTGGTTACCATAGTTTAGGTCATTCATTATAAAAACTCTATAAACTATCTTGAGAGATTAGAAAATTGGATCATCACCAGTCTTATTGTTTTATACAGGGATGAATCCAATATAACTGCCTAGAAAGTTTATTAATCTTTTAGTCCAGATGTTGTACTGAGGGTAGAAAGCTGTAAAATGAAAAGCACCAATTTAATAATTGCAGTAAGTATTGCAAAATAGCCATATATTGTGGTCCATAATTGCTTTATAATAACATTGGTAAGTCCATAATTACATAAGTAGTGGTTGATGAACATCTCAGATTTCTGTACCAGACTGATGGTAGTACAGCAAAGAGTAAAACATTCTATCTTAGTAACTTGGTCATAGGTCACTTCTATGGCATCATACCTCTCTACAACAAACTCTCTCTATATAAAGTTCACATTAACAAATGCGGTAGATATCTATCTTCCTTAAGTGGAACTGATATTCCTTCTAGCATCTAGTGACTAATTATGAGTTATAAAAACAAAATTTTTGCATATAATGTGACACATCTGATACTACACCCTCTTAATTAAATGCTAATTATTAATAAAAAATAAAGGTGCCCTATTTTATTAAGATTATTGTTACAGAAGAGACCTAATACTTTATTATACTTATCATAAAGATGTCCTGGTGGCACCAAACACATTCCTTAAATATAATTATCTTATCTCATTTGTTTTCTTCTATAGACATAACCTGGCGACAAAGATGCAATTTTTTAGTGTTTGTTGAAATCAATGCTACGGCGTCTTATTCTAAGTGCACACTTCAGTTGGCTTATAGGTAAAGGTACTCTTTTTTATAACAGAAAACTTGATTACAAAAGAAAACATTTAAATCGTAAATATGTTCTTACTAATAAAATAAAATAAAGTATGCCCTAGTATCTGGTACTGACATTGACTTAGGGCAAATGTTTTGTGGTCATTGTCATAAGTAGGTTTCTATCGCTGCTATCAGATTATTAATCTCTCAAAATGACAGTCCATTCATATGAAATTTTATTTAATTTTGGTTCTCACAAAGAAAATATATTTGAAAACCCCAGTGGCCCTCAAAAAATTGTAATTTAGATCCATAATATATATAAAATACAATGAAATATTGCCTTGGCCTTTGGCATTTACAACAGATAACAATCATCCAAATTCTAATGGTATAAGAAAATTTGGGCAAAGAAACTAAGTATTATCTTTGAACCTAGGGCGGCGCTAAAGCAATGGATTAGTAGTATAACTAAGCTATTTAATTGTCCATGAATTTTGGTGAGGTAAATTAAAATAATTAGAGTCATGATTTAGTGCCACTTAGGTGATGGGTAATCAATGGTAACTTTAATATCAACTAGAGTTAGTTATTGTGTCTGAAAACTAGAGTAACATCCTTGTGGCAATGAGGCCCTCCAAAGTCACCATAATTTGAAATGGTGGCTTAACATGTGGTAAATTGACGTCAGCATAAGGGAAAGAATGATTGAAGCCTTAGTATAATAACACTGGTATACTTTTAAGATAACCTGAGTCAGACATAGTTTCTTCCTATTCATTTTGATGATAAGAACTAATACTAAGGCTAAAAAGCTTACTCATCACTCTGTATCTTGAGATAAAGGATTTCATTTTATCGCTCTTTAAGACAGAGGGAGATATTATAAAGATTTTAAGTTTTATTTTTTTACATATGCAGATTAGCATTAGTAAACTAGAAGCTTTTCCTATAGATGCCAATTAGGCATATAATTATTGTTAGTCTCATAAAATATTTACTCTTGAATCAGTCTATTGTTATTAAAATAATTACTAATAAAAATCTAACCTTAGATTAAATAGTTGATTGTACATAACAAACTTCAACCCTTTATCAAATTTATGAGATAAGACATATAAAGTAATCAAGGAGGTGTTGACCTTAGGACAAATATACCACATTAAGATTTTTTACAGCTAGTACAGTTTGAACATGTGTTGAACAAAACCTGTATTAGAGTGGAAGCAGGAATTAACCTGACAGGCTAACCACCCTCATAAAGTCATATATAAAAAACTTAATTTTGCTAGCAAAATTTTTTGTTAGGTTTATATTTCAAAAATTATTGACCTGAATATGCTTCATATATATTTTTAGTGTGAGTAGTTTTGCTATATGTGCGGTGAATTGACTTTTGCACCTCAGAGATGTAAATTGACTCAATTTTGTAAAGATAGTATACTGAAAACTTTAAACTTTAAAATTGATGGTGAAAACCTTGGGCACCACAAATTTACTGTAAGACATGTGAGGGAAACGGAAAGCAGATTGGGAATCCTAGAAAGCTGATTTTCACAATTTTTTAAATAATTGAAAAGCTGAAAATTACAATCTAGCTGTTAATGAACTTCCAAGGACATACTAAGAGAATCTGTAATATGTCGCTGAAGATAAACTTTATGCACTCTCATCTCAACTTCTGAAGTAATGTGACGCTTTATGTGACAAACATGTATAGCGCTTGATAAAGACAATTCAGCAATGGAAAGAAGGTATCATGGAAAGTGGAGCTCATATATGCTTTCAATATATTGTTGTAATGTTATTAGAGATGCCCTAAAAGTATACTACAAACAAGAACTAAAGAAATGCTCTAGTGTTTAGTTTGATAGGTAAGAGTCTGAAGGTAGAGATCTGTACATATATAAGATTAAACAAAGAGCTAAGAAAAATTTCTGAAATCATATATTTGTTTCTAGACCCCAATTTTATTAGGTTTGATTATTTTTATATGTAGAAAAAATTTATTTTTTTGTAGACCAGTGTAATTAATTAGTTTTTAATTAAGTAGATATTAGTTTTTCTTATTGGTGGCAAGAAAAATCTAAACAATCTCCACCGCTTAATTAAACATTATAAACATAAATAATCTGTACTAGTTGGTTTAATGAATTATAAGGGCCAGTAAGCCAACGTTTATTGGTAACTTATCAGGTCTTAGCATGTATCCAATTTATAGGTTACCCCATGAATGGATTTTTTAGAGAGTAATAGTAAGTGGACGTTTTCTCTATGATATTTTAGGACCCTTTTTTGATGTGCTCCAAATTGCTAGTTCATCCAAACCCATGATTATTATAGTATAAAATCAACTCCTAAAGCAAAGTTAAGCAAAATCCACTTACCTTGAATATCACTTTGACAAAGCTTTTTTATCAAGCCAATGTTTTGGAGGAGGATTTGGTCTGCAACTGGATTAAGAATTAAGTCTATCTAGATAACTAGTAAAGCTCATTTCTCCTATATAAATTCACAAGTGTAAGATAGGGGTAGCGCAGGATGTTTCCCATATATAACTGAGATTGTGAGCGCCCTAGAATAGGTTGAAAGGCAACGCTATATGAAATTGTGGGGTATGAAGAAAAGATAATAATTTTATTGCTTGCCAGTGTTAAACTTTCTCAGGATACCAATAAGCAAACTGTTTACTCATTACACAATGCTTTTGGTCTTAGGGTGTAAGCGCATAAAAAATACCCTAAACACCCATTAGAGGCTTTATCTTAGGTATTACATTAGAATTAAGTAGTCTTCTTAATGATTATTATGAATTTTGGATAATCATTTCAATAGATAATATTCTACAAGATAAATCTAACTGTCATCACGGCGCTTAGAAACTAAACTTCTTTGGCCTTTACCCACTTGATGAATTGATATGTTTATCATGATAAACCTAGATTGTCCATAGCTGTTGGGCATTATGCCTACAACGTTTTTAGAGATGGTGTTAGGCGAAATTGCGGTTAACCAAATAACAGGAGGTGGACTTCCAGTCAGAAGCTCAGATCGGCACTCCATGCAACACCCAAGGGACTTGTGAATATCAGAATGCATTGATTCCCAATACTATAGCTGTATAACTGCTCAAGCATCTCCTTAAAAATCCGAATTCTAGTCACCATGTAGGCCCCAATTTTATCAGTTTGCTCCTTTGTTGATAGATTCTTTATTTTTTTGTCAAAAATATTATTAAGAATTCTGTTTTTACAAAATTGTTTCATCCTATGTTTCTTCAAGGTGTGCTGAGCCTCCTATGGTTCATTTTTATATTGTTGATAATTTCATCACATAAATCATTGAGTAGCTCAATACAATATATGAATTTATTATCATAAAGCTAATATAAACAGCTTAAAGCCACTGGCACACATTTCATCCCAATGTTCTTGACTCCAACGTCTGCTGCTCCAGGATGTAGCAGCGGCAAAACCCCACCTAACATTTTCCTCCCAGTGAGAAAATTCTTTCTTGTTGGCCTCAAGTTTCCCAGTTCCCTGGGTCAATATGTTCCTTCCAAGGATCACACCCACCACCTTGCACAGTATCAGGCTGTGTCACGCATCCTCTTTTGCTCCCCCAAAGCAATATGCAATTTAGCCTACAGGTTGAATATGGCAAATTGATACCTTAATTTGATAAATCGATTATCAAACAAGCTCAAGCGCTTAAGCAATCTGCTGTTTATACTTACTTCCGCCCATACAAAGGGTTTATAAACTTTGCTTCACTTGTGTTGAATTTAGGCTTTTTGGTATGCTGCTGGTGCATTTTTCACCTTAATTCCAGCAATATTTCCGCTGAAGAAGTTATATTCTCTACTGACGGGATATGTGATTCAGAAGGTTTTGGGGACCAATTATCCTTAACATTAATAAACTTAAAAATTAAAGAGATGAGTTTTTATAACTTTTTCTTTATTGTTTGTTACAATAAGTTCAAAATAAGAACCTTAATAATATGTTGCTGTTTAGTAATTAAACAATCCCAATCTCAAAGTGCAAGGGCCAAGAAATTTTACATAACTTGCAATCACCCAAACTATGTTATATTGGGTTTCAGCCTATCAGAACTCTTGGTTCTCGGCTTGCTTGACAGAACAGATGCTGGAGGTTATAATTGGGTAGGACAAGTCTGGTAGGTAAAGATTTAATATTAACTAAATCAATGTGCAGGAAAATATTTGCACCTTGTAGGACCACCTTCAATCCTATAAAAGGGGTGGTCTCCGCAAAGGTGTTTGAAGTAGACTTGAAGTGGGCCAGGAGAAACCTTAGATAAATTCCCTGTTTCTGCGCTTGGCCAGTAAAATTCAACTACCTGAACTCATGATATTTTCCTAAGAAGTATGAATAGAAGTATTACCACGATTCAAGGGGTTCCACCGAGAATTAGCCAGGGTCTTTTGGCCTATAGTATTATTGTTTACCTCCAAAAAGCTCAACTCACAATATTGGTCTTATAATTGTTTGACATTACCCCTCAAGACTTTTAGGGTTGAATAAAGGCGTAAGAACTGGCCATAGACCTGGTTAATGGTAACTTCAGAAGCAAGGGATTTGATGGAGTATTCATCCCCTTGCTTATATGTGATTGTAAAAGTCACCTCCCAGATAGACCCAAGCATCTCTTTCCTAGGGGTAAACCGATTGTGGTAATACAATAGCAAGTCCAATACTTGGAAGGAAGAGGGGCCCAGCTCTCATTAGTGGCTTGAATTCATCTAGTGAATGTCTTGCCAAGTTACTCATAGCCTCTACTTGTAGTTGGATGATTTTCTGGGCCAATTTTTTCATGGCTTGTTCAGGGTCAATCCTGTCAGAAAAAATATCTTTTGCTAATAAAGCAAGCACCCCCAGTTCTCACCCATATAATGCACAGAAAGGGGATATCTTGAGAATGCAAAAGTAACTATAATGATAAGCCATGAGTGCGCTGGGTAACTAAAGGTCCCATTAGAGAGGGTCTGAATAGGCCATTTTCTGAAGTATAAAGACCAGGGTTCCGTTAGTTCTTTCTATGGCCCCATTTATGGATTGGTTGTAGGGGGCTGTGAGGAGTTGTTGTGATCCCATGGAGGTGATGAGGAGATTTATCGCTTGGGAGGTAAGTTATTCCAATTGTCACATAAGAGGACCTGGGCCACCCATGCCTTGTGAAGATATATTATTGTAAGAAGGTAGCAGTGGCTTTGGCGGTTTGAGCGGGGAGAGCAACAACTTTAACCTATTTAGCAAAATGATCAATTCCAACACAGATGTAATAATTACCACCGGTGGTCTGATAGAGAGGACCTACCACATCTAAACTTAGGGTGTCGAAGTGTTGCTTGGGCGTCATAGGTTGGTACTGATAAAGGGTCTTGAAGCTGGATTATATTATAGGTCAGACAGGCATCCAGGTCTTCAGCTATGGTCTCCATGATGCCCTCCCAGTAATATAGTTCTTTAACCCACTCATAGGATTTTTAGACTCCACTATGGCCCATGATAGTGTGAGACTCCAGGATTAAAGTTACTTGCTCTAATGGCCGGTGATAGGGCAACTTATTACTCTTACTTTCTTATATATCTTCTCAATTTCTACCTTGGTTTACGGGATTGCAAAGCTAGCATCTTCTGTACTGGTTCGTCTTCATCAGCCCATGCGTTAGGAGTCACGAGGAGGTCATGTAGCCTCTCAGCTTCACTATTGTCTAAATGAAGTACAGGCAGACGCGTCAACCTGTCTATGTTCATATGGCGAGTTCCTTCACAGTGCTTAATGGTCATGTCGTAGTGCTGGAGCTTCAATGCCCAGCAAGCCAGCTGTCCAGTAGGGTCCTTCACATTCTGCAACCACTTCAAGGAGGCGTGGTCAGTAAACACTTTAAAAGGTCTTATAAAAAAGGGGCAACAGTGCTTTACAGCAGTAAGACAGGCACTCATTCTCAGTGACCTGTAGTGATTAGCTTTTAAGAGCATTTTGCTGAAGTAGGATATGGGATGATCGACCCCATTGTTATCCAATTGAGCTAAGATAGCCCCAATGGCATAATTGGAGGCATCTATGAACAACATGAAGGGCTTGCCATAGTCAGGGTGATGGAAGATTAGCCGCTGTTGCTATTTTTTCTTCAGGGTCCTAAACTCGAATTTTTGTTCAGTAGCACAATGTAATGGAGCGCTTAGCAAAGAGACTTATTAGGGCTGACTGCTCTGGGAGAACTTGGGGGATGAATTAATGGTAATAGCCCATCATGCCCAAGAATACCTGTATGTTGCAGAGGGCTTTGGGTGCAGGAAATTTTAATTATCACTTCCACCTTGACTTGGAGAGGTTGAATCTCATCTTGAGAGATAGAGTGGCTAATAAATCCAACTTCATCTGGAAGGAAGTACGTTTGGAGGGCTTAAGCTTGATGTTAGATGCTCAAATCGTCAGAACACTTCTTTTAGTGCGTGAGGTGCTCATTGGAGGTCTTGGAGAAAACTGTGATGTCATTAAGATAGAAATCACGCAGCTCAGCTTGAGATCTTGAATAATATGCTCCAGTCCCGCTGAAAAGTGGCAGGAGCATTACATAACCCCTAAGGTAACCAAGTGGGTTGAAATAGCCCTCACTACAGATAAGAAAGCACTTATCCTGATCCTGTGGAAAAATTTCTATCTGCATTTAACCAGTAGCCAAGTCCATGGCAGAAAAGAACTTAGACTTAGAGAGTTGGCCCAGAGCGTAGTCAAAATGCGTGATAGGGTAGCATTATTTCTTGTGTAAAGTTGTTCAGCTTACGTTAATCCATAACTACCCAATGTTCTCTATTTTCTTCTTTTAAAGTAGAAGCAGGGACGACAAGGGCTTTAGGATGCAACAGCAACCCATCATCCAGCAGCTGTTTGAGCTCCATCCACATCTGTAGCTCCTCAACTTTTGATTTGCATTAAGGCTTAGATTAGATGGGATGAGCATCCCCAACATAAATAGTGTGAGTCAAACTCTATGTGCCCACAGTTGGTATCAGAGGTAGAAAAGATGTCGCTAAGGTCTTAAGTAGAGTGTGGAAATTGTCAAGCTCCGCTGGAGTTATTTCCGCAGAGATATAAATGGTAGGAAAAGTACATATTGACAGGTCAGCGGGTAAGCCCATATCAGCCATAGACTCAATATAGTGGACTTGCTTGACGTTCTCAATGGGTATCAGCAGTCTTCCAATCACCTGGTGCTTTTTAATGACCAGATCCTTTGGGGTGAGATATTCAGCAGAAGAGTGATGGTTCGCTGATAGGCTGGGCTAATACGCTGGTAATACTCTGGGCTCTAAGGAAATAAACCATCAACACTAAAAAGGCAATAGCAGTTGTGGGGGATTTGTAAGGTAAGCTTAATGTCAACTACTCGTTGTTCACCCGCTTTGATTAATACCTCTTTGGATGCATAATTTGAAATTTCCTTAAGAGAGTCCACTGATGGAGGCAACATCTTGGCGTTGCGTCCTGCTGTTGTGTAGTATAGGGATAAGGAGGAGAAGGGGTACTTAACAGTGCAAGCGTATTCTTTTTATATTGAGCTCTTCAATGGTCAGAATCATAGGAACCTCATAGTTAAGCATGGAGAGAAAGCCCTGCTTCAAGCTAATAACACCCTTAATATTCAAGCATAAACTAGGTCCTAATGAGTAGATCGTAGTTATTATTGGTCAAGGCAACCGGTGGGGCTGAAAAGATGAGCATCTCAAATAAATGGGCAGAGAAGGGTACGCCATAATGGCGTAGGTGATCTTTGGACATGCAGTTCCAAATACTTGGTCGTAGTCAAGGTCAGAGGCCAGATAAAATTTTTATGAATTTGGTAGTCACAAAGTTCACAGGAGACCCAGTGTCAAGGGTAGCCTTAAACCACACTCCATTAATGATGATCCACTTTGGTTAAGGTTCCACTCAAGTTGGGGGAGAGAGAAAAGACCTCTTTTTAAGTGGAGAGTTGAGGCAAGTTTTAATGGCAGTTTAAGGGTATCTTTTTTGGATTGACAGCAGAGTATAAGCACTGGGTTGATCGATCAGTGTGGCAATGAGCTGGTCAGCATCACTGGCAGTGTCCATAACCTTAAAACCCCTTAACACTTGACGGAGATAAGTTTGATGGGGTTTTTAGACATATCCACACTCATTAAGTTCAACCTATCAGGTAATTACACTTCATCTGGGGCTCCTAAGACATAATGACCAACATCTTCAAGATTCCTCAGATTCGTCAACAGAGGGGCTCTTTGCACATCATGGAGTCCATTGGTTGTGAGGTACGTTAGGAGCTTCCTTTATTATAGGAGAAACCCTGGGGGCGCTCATTTACCCTTTTAGCAAAAGGGAGGAGAGACTGTAAATGTTGCAGCTCTACATTTAGCCTTTGATTTAGGAATTTGAGTTGCAACACGGCCACCAGTATTGGACTATAGATGGCTAGAAGAGTGGGTGAGGGAGATAGAGGTAGCAGCTTGGACAATATAATGAAATTACTTGGGAAGGACGCTCTGAAGAAAAAGAGGGACAAGGTAAAGAGACGAAAGCCTTCACCAACTGGCTTTTTTGAGCTGAAAACGAAGGAAAGCACTGCCCCATCATAGCTATTAGCCTCTGGCTATCCCAAGATGGAGAAGCATTTTGTGGTGGCAACTCCGCAGGAGAAGGATTTCAGAGGGAGACAGCCATAGAAGAGGCTAGAAAGGTTGGAGTGGAGGTCTGCCTCAGAGATTCTTATGTAGGGTCAAATTTGTAGATGTCAGCCACCGCTAGCAAGGCCTCCTTGATATCTCGTACATTTTGGAAAGATTGCTTAACTGAAGAGATATGCATCAGCAAGGAGGGATGGGATGCTAATTCATCCAAGATATCCGCAATGGCATCATCTAACACTAGCAGTTTAGTGAGCTGGAAAGGCTGGCCGC